>JAANBC010000002.1:0-253081 GCA_014621405.1 Stylonectria norvegica
CAACATCAAACATTAATTAGATCTTGGGAAAGGGAGCGGACGGCAAGACGGCAAGGCATCTCGTCCTTAAAGACTAAACAAGCATTTTGCCAAGCTGTCGCTCCCGTTCCAGTCCCTTACTCGTGTGAGGGAAAGGAAAGTACGCCATTCTCCTTTGCAGGAACTGAGACACAGTCAAGTATCGCGCTCTGCCGCGCCGGAATCAACGGCTGGCAGATGGCTTGGCTTTGGAAACGTCTCCCCTCCCGGTGTGGAGGGTCCTTTCCGCGATAACGTTGGATCCCCGATAGCATCCATGGATCCCTCAGATGTAAGCGGGCACTCGAAACTATTGATGCGCCGTCGGCAATCCACCTTGCCCGCTCAGGCAGCTCTCGCCTTATCATAATATATGCGGGCTGTCTATTCGTGCACAGCGATTGCAATATCTCTGTTCTCCTAGTACGTAGTAGATGATTCAGTAAGGCGTGGTTCTCGTTGCTGTCACTTTCGCATTGCCTAGGTAGCGAACATTCCTCCCTAGGTCCAGACTCGACGTCCGTGGATCACCTGAACTCTTCACTTGGACGCATTACACTGAAAAGGGGGACATTTTCTTTAAGCCAAGATGCTTACACCAAATATTACACCAGCAAATTACCCGAGCAAGAATTCTCCATGGTATGATTGCGATATTTGACATCTGAGTTCTGAATGCCGATCGCAGACCGATAGTCAACAGCACTCCTTCCGCCAACGAGCAGTTCCGCAGTAATACATATGGATATTACATGTACCGATGCCAGATAAGTGGACAGGATGTCACAGCCTTTTGAATTTTCATGTAACTGCGGACGACCTCAAATGTTGATCTGACAGTTTCTGCATCCTTCATCCACTGTTTATTGCGTTAAATTGCCACACGCATGTGTGTATCATCCCTGTTGTTATCCAATTAATCCTGTCGCAAATTGAAACTTTCACTCTACGACGACATGAAGGTGCATGTATTTGTAAGGTACTTATAATAACTAAAGTACCATCCAGTCAACCCAATCGTGGCAATAATTGCTTTACAATGAAAGAGATCGTTCGCTAGGCATGAAGCCATATGCGGGACGAGGATCTGCAGCCTGCCTCGACCGAGCGTGATTGCTTCGCGAACGTGTCAGGTTGTGTAGAGGAGCATGGTCAGAACCTCAGGTATTATTCTTAAACATGAATTAAAGCAGTTAGAGTACGTGGAAATTGAATCCCGGTTCTACGGGGGAAGTCAACTTTATGCCTGTCCACTTGGCTTCTCGCATGACCAAGACAAGTATTAATTGACGGCAACACGGTGATTGTCTCTCCGAAACTTGTGTCGGATTGGCTACAAACACCCTACAGTAAGGCTAACTGTAGTCCAGCAGAAACAGTTGGTATCTTCCTTGTTCCGAACAAATCTTTTCAAACTAGGGTCTCCCTCTACTGATATTTATAGTCTCCCACAGGCCGTTGAACTCCATCATTAACATAAGCCGGTGGCTGCTCCGTCCCTCCGGATGGGAACGTGGATTGCCCGGGGGCAGCTCCCGTTCCAGGCACCGATACACCGGGCACCCCCGCCGAAACCGGGGTCGTCGCAACGCCTTCTTTTCCGATGCTCTTCAATGCGCCCGCCTCGGCTCCTTTTAAGGCCTCGTGAAGTCCATGAGCTCCCGCGGGCCACATGCCGACCGGCCCTTGAGGGGGAATCTCACCCTTGATAATCCTCTCCACAGACACTCTCTCACCGTAGAATGCAGCGTTGGCGTCTTTGCGCTCCACAACAACGGTTCCGTCAATCTGGATGCCGGCGTAGAAGCCGCGAGACTTGACGTAGGAGAAGACAGGCTTGAAGGTGCTGGCGCTGAGGCTGCGACGGTGGCTATTCTTGTCTGGACCCTGGGGTTTCAGAGTTTGATGCTGTCCAGCTTCGGTGCTGGATGCATGGCCCGACGTCGTTCCAGTTGTAGTACCATATGTGGCCGGTGCAGTCCCCGACGTCGTTCCTGATACAGTGTCGTGTGCGGTCACTGGCGTTTCTCCCCTCTTGGCTCTTTTCTCTTGGTCATTGTCCACTGCGGTGCCAAACTCCACGGCACCACCAGCACCGTAAGGGCCAGCGACGACCGCGAGGTCACTTCCCAGGCTCACCCGAGTGTTGGTAAAGGCAGCCAGTGCTTCCTTACTGTTGATGACGCAGACACAATCGAAAATGTCGAGACCGATCATGAAACCACCCCCGACAGAGTGAACTTGGATGCCCGAGGGGGGGACCCCACGATCCATCGGGAAGGCGAGCAATCAAGATGCCAGAGCCGGTGGCGCCCGAGACGTTGAACCCCGCGCGAAGCGTGGTGAAGATGGCTAGACCAACAGCCTTGGAGATGACCTTGGGCGGGATAGTGACGAGCACTCGGCTCTTGGGCTTCTGCTTTGTAGGATCGATAATTCCATCACTCGTCTCTGTGGCTTTCGGGTCGGTCGAGGTAGGAGGCTGGCCTGAGCCAGGATCCGCATAGACGCCCTTCTCTGTTGTGTTGTTAGCACCGTTCATCATGTCGTCAAGCCTCCACGCCGTTGCGCTACTTACTGCAGAACGTCCTGAGAGTCGCCGCTGCCTTGTCGCACTCTTTGTCGAGAGTCTCTGGCAAGAAGCTCTGGCTTCCCAACTTGTGCGCCAGGCTGTTGATAGGAGCTGCAGCCTTCAGTCCGAGCTGAGAGAATTTCTCGCTCCAGCCAGACTTCTTGTGAGCATGTTCATCTGCGGGCTGTGTTGTGTGAGCTGCGACATGAGGCGTGTGAGTGGTCGCGGGAGTCGAACTTGATGCTACAGGTGTCGTTGTGTATGCTGGATCATGCTGGGCCGGATGAACAGGCTCGTTGGTCGGTGGGGGGGCAAAGACGGGCGCGGCAGGGTTGTACTGCGGGATGGCATAGCTTTGATCAACGGGTCTCTGCTCGGCTGGATGCTGCTCGCCAAGGCTATGTTGTTCTAGCTTGTGCTCGCCAGACTTCTCGTTCGGGTAGACAGGGTTCCCACTGAGGGGGTTGGGATACGCGGGGGGAGCATCGTGCTGCTGTGAATATTGCTGTTGACCAGTAGGATGCGGAGGGAAATCTTGCTGGTGCTGCTGAGGTTGTCCGTGGCCTGGAGGAGGGCCCGGAGGAGGAGGAGGGAAGTTCTGTTGTTGAGACGGCACTTGCTGCTGCTCCGAGAGAAGCTGGCCTGGTGCGTGGTGTTGCTGCTCAGACAGAAGACCACCTGATGGAGGAGCGTAACCCTGTTGGTGCTGCGGTTGGTGCTGCTGTTGTTGCTGAGACAAAAGTCCTTGAGGAGCTTCAAGCTCGCCCACTTCGAAGTTCTGAACTGGTTTCTCCTGATTGTTGGACATATTCATGGACGTGTCAACCCGGGGGTAAGGTCTTGAGGTAAGGTAGATCTGGTGATGGTGTGACGGCGGGGTATCAATGTGGAACGAGGTCGCGGGGTATGGATTTGGGGGAAGGATAGTGATGAATGACGAACAAACTTCTAGGAGGGGAACTGGATGTAGCGGCCTTTAAAGGATCTGGATATTTTTGTTTCACTCTCAAGCCTCGTCATGCAGGATGGTAGCGCAAGAGTACACGGGGAACTGGGAAGCAACGCCGTGGTAGCCCATCACGCGGGTAGCATCACCAACAACCAAGCTTCAATGGTGGGCTGTGTCTGTTGATGTCATCGCTGTGGCTTGTGCGCGACGACGCGGACGAGGTAACCAGGGTGGCTTAGACTTTGTCGCAAGGGTCCAGCACAGCCACTTTGAGATTGAGAATATGGCGATGGCGAGCGACCCAATCCCAAAGAGCCATGATAATCATTGTTTGAGATCGAATTTTGATCATGATCAGAGTTGAGCAATGTTTAAACAGCCTAGTCTAGTCTAGAGTTGCTTTGGGGTAAGAGTTTCTTTCGCAACAGGGTAGCCGAGGGAGACGGTCATGGTGAGTCCAATTTGGGAGCTTCGCATGTTATTTCAGAGACATCAACGACAGACACAAAACTGGGTATGAAGATGTGTGACTAGAGTATTGTTTTTGTTTTTGTCGGGTATGAAAATGTATCTAAGGTTGGAGGGCTGGTGTTGCTTTTATGAGATTCCTCGGAAGCCGAGCCTCGGTTTCTCGAGCCGAAGTCGCTTGCCGACATTTCGCG
Source organism: Stylonectria norvegica (assembly GCA_014621405.1). Taxonomy (NCBI): domain Eukaryota; kingdom Fungi; phylum Ascomycota; class Sordariomycetes; order Hypocreales; family Nectriaceae; genus Stylonectria; species Stylonectria norvegica. The sequence continues at coordinate 4,202 of JAANBC010000002.1, forward strand.
AGTTTCTCACTCTGACTTTGTCAAGACTCATAATCTTCAATACGCACATGTATCAGCATTGTTTCAGCCAAACATGAGATTTTCACTCATATCGCAGCTCACGACCCGCATCCCAGACTCAGTATGACGCATTCAAACGGCCAAGCTACGCTGCATCTCCCGCGCATACTATGTCTTCACGGCGGTGGTGTCAACGCCGACGTCTTTAGAGTCCAATGCCGCGCCATCATAGCACGCCTCAAGGAGGCGTTCCGCCTGGTCTTCGTCAACGGTCCCTTTCTCTCGGCTCCTCATCCTTCAATCGTCAGTGTCTATGGCGACCACGGGCCGTTCCGTCGCTGGCTACGCTGGCAGCCCGACCACCCCGAGATAGACGGCGAATCGGCCGCCGAAGAGATCTGGTACCAGTGCCAAGAGGCTATGAGGGCTGATCCGGGAACTGGAGACTGGGTGGGTATCCTGGGCTTTTCCCAGGGCGCCAAAATCGCGGCAGGGCTGCTCTGGACTCAGCAGAAAGTCGCCGAGCGCTTCGGCGAGAATGAATCGCAAACCCACTTCAAATTTGGAGTCATGATGGCTGGAAGAGGACCTCTGTTGATGTTCGATTCGCGACTCGATCGGCCACGACACGTCGGTGACGCAGGACAACTCAGTTCAGAGTTTGCAGATTGGCCGGAGAAGAACAATGGAGAGCATGTTCTAGCCATACCGACCTTGCATGTTCACGGCCTTCGTGATCCGGGGCTGGAGGAGCATCGGAGGTTGATGGAGACATACTGCGAGGCTGGAAGCACGAGGCTTGTCGAGTGGGACGGTGCACATCGACTGCCCATAAAGATGCACGACGTCGAGGCAGTCGTAACCCAGATTCTGGAGTTGGCTGAGAGCATAGGCGTCGGTTCAAAGATGCAAGCATACAGCGCTTAGACGGAGTTTACATACATCACATAGAGAGAGTAGCATGTATATAGCTCATTAATATGGTGAACCTGAACGGTAACAGTCCTCTTGCCCCCTCTTAACTCCCATGAGCATTGAAAACTCAAGTCACACATGTGCAAGCACGCTCTTCGACTTGGCTCTGTTTTCATGCTTCAAATAAAATGAATATCCCATGTTTTTACGGCCGTCTCAATGGATGTGCTTCCGTGTTGAGCACAAATTTGTCCAGGCTGACCAAATCTGGAGGAGAGAATATCAGATAGAAATATTTGAGCGTTTCCGAAAGCCAGAAACTCTGTCAGATTTGTTAGTTTTGCTACAAACAATTGCAGTTGGTTACTCACCTCCATGGAATCAATCTTCTTCGTCTCTCCCGAAACGGTGACGTCCTCAATAGCCGCATTGGCAATGTCAGTTGTCGTAGCCTTCATGATGGACTTGAACATTTCCCAGGCCATGTCCTGCCATTCGGTGTCTCCCGTTATGCGATACATGATGAAGATGCTCTCAATCGCCTCGGGCCGCAGAATATAGCGTGGATCGCGGGCGTCCTTGAACCCTTTGGCAAGCTTCTGATTGCCCTCCTTCTGCCAACGGTCCTCATCCCAGTCGCACCCGTCGATGGTCTTGCAGGGAATGAGATTAAAGATCTCGGGCATAATGCCAGTTGGGAACGAGCTGTAAGCCCAACCGCATCCACGGGCAAGACGCGCTCCGATGGCGACGTGTTCTTTAATCTCAAAGAGTTTCCCGCCAATACCAAACATTCCGCCGACAAAACAGGTGAGATGCTGGCTTTCGGGGTTAAAGTCGAGACGTCCCTGTTGTTCCCAGTTTACGCGAACATCCCCAGCAAATAGGATGTTGAGTCCATCTGGTAGCATCGGCCGGAATAGAAGATGCTTGATAATGGTGTCGGCAGCCCCACGATAAAGCTTCTCGTATGTCGTATCCAGACCACCAAGTATCGCGTACATCTTGGGAAGATATTCATACAACGAGTCGGCCAAGGCGCCGAGCGTAAAGCTGTTGTCGCCCGCTGCCTCGTTTTGGAAGTCCAGAGCAAGAGGCCACATGCCCGGCAGAGCCGTGTCGTTCTGAACCCTCTCCAAGAACCGGGTGACACGATCGGTAGCGTCATAGAACTTTGGATCGCCGGTGAGTTGTGATAGTCTGGTGAACTCGAGACCTAGCGAGCTCGGCGAGGCTGATGGATCGTGTACGCCAGCAACCTGCTTGCCCTCCAATGCGTCTCTGTAGTTAAGCCAAAACCCGGGAAGCCGATTTGGCGTGTCGAAAGCAACATAGAGCATCTCCCCAAGCTCTATCGCCTTTTGCAATAGTGCTTTCTCGCCGCTGAGTTCGTAGGCTCCCAAGAGACCTCCGAGATGGCGTATCGTCGTCTCAAAGAGGTTGGCCGCCCCATCAGCAGTCTCTGCCCAGTCAATAGTGGAGATATCGACAGCAGCTTCCCTGAACTCCGTCTTCAGATCCATCATCCATAGCGTGTCGAGTGAGTCAACAAGAGTGGCTGCCCATCCGCCAAATGTATTTTTGCCTTGAGCAGTGAGTGGCGTCAGCTCATCCTTCATCCACGCGTGCTTCTCATAAGAAGCATAGCTGCGCTTGAAGGCATCGCGAACAGCAGTGCGGCGAGTCTCTGCTACTTGAGAATGCGGAAAGTGACTGTCGTCCGCCTGTATCCTGGGCAAAACCTTCGGCCGGCCTGCCGGCAGGGGTTTTATGGAAGATGGGGGATGGAACTGCCTAACAAGGGACCAGTCAAACGTGCTAGGGACGAACCTGGGCTTTGGGAATCCGGAGTAAAAGATGTGCCAGAAAATCAACAGAGTGAGGGCGGCGCCAGTCAACTGGACGATTCGCGGTGTTCTTCGTGACATTGTCTTGACTCTCGACCGGCGGAATGGAGGCAGCTTGCGGTCAGGCATAATGGACTCTTGAGAAGTAAGATGGATAGAAGGAAGCAGAAGAAAGGGAAGATAGAAAAGAGAGACCATGGTCGTTCGCTTGCTACTGGCAACAGCTTAATTACCTTAGATACTAGGTGCTCGATGAACTCTGAGCCACGCTCCTCGCGCTCCTCGCAGTTCGCAGTCAGGCATCACAGTGGAGGCAGACGCGGCCCGGCCCGCTGAGCATCTTCCCGCTCAAGGATGTGTAGGTCCGCTCTGGTGTGGTTGACCCTTGTAAGTTGTGTGAAGGCGTTCTCATATAGATTGATCTCCACCACATAATGCCTCTTTCTACCCTGGGCGTAGGTACCCTATCTACGAGAAAATATACACTCATCTTTGGGTTATTTGTTTCGCAACTAAAAACGATGGGATAACACGTGAATTAACTTCGAAGAGGAATACTAAGACTAACCCACCTTCTAGCATCTCGGCATCTCTGAAGTTCAAAGAAAACCTTTAGAGTAATAATCCATGATCTTCTCAGGCAGAGTGTACTGTAGTATTGGGGCTGTTGGTGGCGCAACAACCGAGCCCACCTTTCAGGGCAAACACATCAGCATCAAGCCGCTCATCTCCACGAGTTGTGCCCGAACTGATGTTTTAGACACCAGTCAATCGGAATCCTGGTACAGTTCCCCGTTAGGCTCAAGCGGGATGCCGGCAAGGAGGAGACGGCCAATGACTGCGGTGATGCAAGCGGGATCGTGCAGCCAGCGGATACGACATTGGGCGCTTACAGGAACTGCGGAAGCGGGCACGACGAACGCTTCCAAGCCAGCTACCGGCCCATCAGGGTCCGTTATGACCAGTGCCGCTGCTGCCGCTGCTGCCGCTGTTGCAGCATTAGCCGTCGTCCTGGCTATCACTTTGTGTTTCTGTTGGTTCGCAATACATGTAGGCGAATGCTCGACAAGCTGCTGCGCTAGAGAAATGTCCCGAGAATGCAAGCTAAAATGGCGGGGACGAACAAAACACGTCCAGAACCCCAGGGGCTGCCCGGGTATGGCTCTATTTTCGCAGAAGTTATGGAGAATCGCATATTGTATATGAGTTGGATGTGAAGTCGCGCAACAGAGACTCTAGAAAAGGATTACATTTTATATCACTCGATTAGAAGCTTCATGCTAAACGATTCTACAGGCATTGCTGCAGTCATTGCAGACGATGAATGCTACAATGTGTTATCTGTGACTTCAACGGCTAAACAATTAGGTTTAGACACTTTGCATAAAGCATAGAATAAAAGAGTATTCCTTCGACAGATCTTGCTTTTCGACAAGCTTGAAAAGCTGGAAAGCTACAGCAACCCTGAAATCGATACCTTGAGTAGAGAACTGATCAATCATGGTAAACAAAGAATTCGTTGTCTCGGTTAGATATCTGATACATTGTTGAATGAGGCCAACGCTCCTCTGCAGACGTCTCTTATATCTCGTCTCGATGAGATTGTGATGGCCACGAGTGATGGAGATTGATCGTATAATTTCCTCCGTTCCCTGTATCAACCTAGATGTACTTTGCATCCTTAGCAATCCTGTCCAACAACTGGTGAGTCTTGACCGCAGCCTCAAAGTCTGCGAAACACTTGTCACCTTGCGCTAAGTTCTCATAGACCCGTGCAGAGTTAGTACCGGGATACGGCACACTCTTGATGTACTCCTCTTCCGGCGTGTCGAATTTGATGGTCTGAACGTCTTCCTTCCCAATTCTCAAGCGAATAGCTCGGTCTTTGTGGCCCATTTGGAGGTGGTCCTCCGGGATTGTTACTTCCATCTCACCCTCTGTTCCAGTAATCAACCATCGCAAGCCGAGTCCATCGGCAGCCCCCTTGGCCTTGCGGAAATCAAGGCTGGCTACAGCGCCGTTCTCCAAGACGCCCTGTACAAGTATATGATCTGGGGATGTTTTGTTATAGGCTGGGTTGACTAGTTGCCCAGTCTTGATGCTGATTAAGGGCAAAGTGGGATGATGATTCTTCAGGGTGGCTTGGAGGGTATCGAAGTCTCCCATTACAGACGAAAAAGCATCCAGGATTTGAAATTGTCAGTTGAGTTCTTAGTCGTTGAGTGTTGACTTACAGTGTCCGAAGAAGATGGTAAACTCGTTGCCTCCGCTCTTCCAGTCCAAGTAGTAAGTCGCCTCTTCAATCCACCCCTCCGTGGGCAAAACACTCGAGCATCCCCAAACAACGGAGCTCGTGATTCTACCAAGAGATCCGCCTTCGACTAGCTCTTTGACTTTGGCTATATGAGGATCTCCCCGGAACTGCAGTCCAACCGCAGTTCGGACGCCTTGTTCCTTTGCCAGCTGTGCCAACTCCTCGGCCTCTTGGGTTGTAGCACCCAATGGCCATTCAACAAAGACGTCTTTCTTTGCGAGAAGGGCGGGCTTAGTTAACATGAAGTGCTTGCCAACATTGACACAGACCACGATGAGATCGATATCTGGGTCATTGGCAGCGTCTTCGGGACTACCGTAAGCCTTGACGGTACCCGGAAGTTTGTGGAAGTCGATGGATTTGCGAGCTGATTCCACAGAGGAGTTGCAGACTGCCACCAATTCGTACTTTGGTGAACTAACGAGAGGCCTCATATGTGCCAATACACCCCAGTTGCTAAGGGTAGAGACGGCAACGTCATTGGGAGCAAGGCCGAGCAGTGCGACGCGGGTAGGAGACATGGTGATGATGATTTGTGAATGTTGAAGGTGGTAAAGAGCTTGTAGGAGGTTTGATAGAATACACAACAAGAGACAGCGATCATCTGACGGCTTTATATATCTTGACAGGTACATCGAGAAACGTGTGACTCGCGTCTATGGCACGGATTCATAAGCAGCGGTCAGCTTAGCTGACGATGTTGGACAAACAGCGGAATTCCGCGAGGAGGAGATGTAGTGAGCTTTTTGTTGTGCTAGAATGCGTGATGAAGACACCCTCAAGTCCTAAGTATCGGAGGATAGACAGCTTTCAATGATCGACGCCGAAGGTACGGAGCAGATGACCCACTTGAACTCCGGCGCTAGCGGCTCCCCGCCCGGAACTCCTAAATCCGCTCCGCCCACTGTCGATCACCGAGCTTACCCTTTAGTAATGAACCTGTTCTCCTTCAAGCATCTCAACGCCACATTCTCGGAACACCGTAAATCATTATCGTCGTCTCGTCATCGTCACCGTCGCCCCGCCAGCATGCCAATTAGTAGAAAGAAGTCCTGCGTGCGATGCAGGGCAGCCAAGGCCCGGTGTAGCCTCACGCATCCGCGATGTACGCGGTGTGTAGGAAGAGGACTGCGGTGTGACTATGCAGAGCAAGCCCCGAGATTCGCTCCGTACTCCGGCGCTACATCTGTGGACACGAGCCTCCCGACAGGAGTCCCGGCGCCGAACTCCGATCTGGCCTCCGGTATTTCTGGCGGGGAACAGTTGGAATATGAGCCTCATGAGGTGCGGACGGCATACACACAACCATCCATGACCACGTCACTCGGCGGTACGCTGGATCGGTCGGCTGGGTTCATCGATTGGAACGACGTCGATCTTCAAAGTGCACATCCTGAATGCTTCCTGGTGCCAAATCCACTCGACACATCCAATCCACACGGAACAGCAAATCTACTCAATGATCTCTCGACTGGCTTCGATCTGATGAATAACGACCAAGCTCACGATGACAGTGAAGCCCTCTTCGTTGGCGAAATCGATCGGGCCAGCGACGGCAGCACTAGCACGCAAACTATCCGCCGTTCGAGACTTCTTGCAAAACGCTCGGCAGTCACGGCCCATGAATAATTCTCGACAAAGATTATGCTTGGCCAAGTTGAATCGTATCCCAAAATGCTTATAGAAGGCCATTCACTCCCGCCTTTTATACACAGTAGATGCGCCCTCGAAGATGGTCTATCACAAGACTGTTCTTCCAAGAAAGCCCATGAATGCTTGCCGGAGATTCTCAGTATCTGTGCCTCCTTGGTGCAGATGTTTTACACGAAGTCCGCATCCAATAGTTCCTTCGTGTGGAAGACCATTTACGCCGAGCAAAGGCGACTCCATTCTGAGGTATACCAGGTCCAAGTCCATCACCAGCCTCGGCTCACACTCTGCAGCATAAAAGTTACGACATCAACACGTTGTTTGAGGCCCTCCAAGCGACATGTATTTACGTTATTCTTCAGGCTCAAGACACTCAATCAATGGAGGTGAATGATGTCCAATGCTTGGTTCAGGCCATGGGAGTACGTTAAGTGACACTGTCTAGGCCTGGTCCCAGAAGGCTAAATCAGATCTAGGATATAGGGGCAAGACTACACGGCATCTCCGAATACGGGTACGACGCAGATGTTAACTTCGATCAACCAATTGACCGGAACAAGTGGGTATTTATTGAGAGCACACGAAGGTAAGACAGCCCCACAGCCTCATGAAAGGTACTGATGATATCCTCGACTGCGCAGAACTATTTGCCTTTTGTTCATCATCGAAGTACTCCTTGAAGTCATCATTGGCCCAAGAGATGACATCAACTGCGGGGGATTTCGCACTATGAAACTTCCTTGCACCAGGGTCTTATGGGAAGTAAGCTCGACATCTGAGTGGGCGGTAAGATATAGGGAATTCATTGCCGGGAAGAAAAGCAACAGAGCATTGGACGTTACGGACTTGAAAGGGTCTACAAAATCATCAACCGCACATCTCAGTAGCAAGAACGACAACGAAGAGGTCTTGAGCGACCTAGTAAGTTGGTGTGACGGCGTGGATCAGTTTGGCACCATTGTTTGGATGGCTACAACTCTGGCAAAGTGCGGTCGAACTCATACGTAGGGTCGATATGCTGTGGATTTTGGAAACAGCACAAGCTGGATTCAAGGATATCTCTCTCTATACTTAGATATGTAGGGGAAGAGAAGCAGGCTGTTAGCATGTAAGACTGTTTGCAGCATTAGCCAAGCCATGTAAGGATAACAGAACAATATTCACTGCCAGCCTAGAGTCAGCTTGCTGTGGATCTACAGATACTTCCCTTCTTGCAGCAGTAACGACCAGAGGTCATGCACGTTTCGAATTGATTAACGAAATGCTATGTGGTACCCGGAAACAGCCCCATGGCCCATACTAGAGTAGCTACAGATGACGATGAGAGCGTTGTGTAGTGTCCAAACGATGAGCACCGGATAGTCAAGATCAATGTGCAAGCATGTGTTCTTTGTTTTTTAAGCTTAATTTAGCGAGACGCAGTATCACTAAGTAAATTGGGGCTCTTTGAACTATCAAGTCTGCCGTAAATAGCGACCCAGAAACACATTGTCTTTCCAACTACAATACTAACCCGTGCGCACGACACTGACAATGTTATACAGAAGGATTCAAGCAGCAGTTGAAGCGACGCACTCGGCGGCATCTTCTCAAAGAACATCTTTGAAAAACACGAGGTAGAGATTATGGTACAGAATCTGAAGTAGAAGTTTTTTTAGCCACAGGGTCGACTATTTAGACCAGCCGATCTCCTGTAAATTTGAGCTTTATCGAACAGCAGCATCTGGCACAACACTCACTTGCGACCAACAACCCCAATCGCCAAAATGCTGGCTTTCACCCTCTTTTCACTTCTTCTCTCGTTCAGCAGGGTCCTCGCAGGCCCTACACCTGATTCTGCAACGAACTTCAGCGGCCCTCGAGAGCCTGTTACCGGTCCTAAAGAAGACATCCCCGTCCGCCGCCAAGTCTCCAGTTTCGAAGTCTCTAGCTCTCCCACTAGAGGTTGTGTCACCGGCCCGTACAGCAGCTCGGCTCCCGCCCCTCCTAATGAACCTCCCGTTCATGGCAGGCCTACCGAGCTTATCGCTAAAAGGGGCTCTAGGAACCCTGTTAGCCGCCCTGACATCGAAGTTCCCGTCCGTCGTGACGGGGTTTCCCGGGTTTCTCCTGCACTCAATCTCACCTCTACCGATCTCGAAGCTAGAGATGACACCACATACGGCGGATACAAACAAAGTTGCAAGGACATTCGATATTATCTCGATGCCGCAGACAACAAAGACCCTGGAAAGATGGATCCATACTTGCAGTCTCCCTACCTCGTCGCCCACTGTCCCGCAGACGATGGCACCATCAAATGCACACATGTTGCCATCGGCTCCTGTATTTCGAATCATTACGGGTATATGATAGGAATGCACAAGTGAGTTATATTTGACCACGGAGTCTGAGGCTTCCGCTGACATCAATAGCGGCGAATTCCACAAGTCTTGCTATCAGTGCCGCCTAATGGAGGACGACACTACACTTTTCTGCCGCTGCAACGACCCAGAGCCACGAAAGGACAAGCCAGATAAGACGAAGCTATTCATGGTCGAAACTGCCATCGACTTGGGTGAGTCATATTTACGACCGACACAACGGTGTTGAAGAGGTGCTAACTCACATAGACTTGTACATCCACAACAAGGATGGAGAACTGATATGCTATGGAGAGGGAGGAGGTCCAGAAATATGCCCAGACACAAACTCGTACGATGTTTTCAAAGGTGGCCAGTGGTGGGGTGTCTGATGAATTGCGGTGGTTTCCGTTTGGATTTTTCTGTTTTTACCCTTCTCTCTTGTCACCTTGTTTATTTCTTTCTTCGCTTCTCCATCTCTCTTTGATTCATAACAGATGTCTCACCTTTTGGTAGATTTTTTCCTCTAGTAGCACATCCCTCTAGACCACATAACCCTTCTCTTCCTCATTCAGTGTTGTGTACACTACCCTTTTGTATACCTACATGGACGAGTAGCTTATAGGCACCTGATCCTTTATTTATCACTGATTATTCAATATATTCATTTCAATTTCCTCTAACAGGGCCATGTTAGTGTCTCTTTTTAACAGCATCAAGGATCCTATAATACTGTTCTTTGATGAGGTGGACAGCTTGGAATCAAAGCCCGACACTCCCGTCAGCCCCGGGGTCCTTCCGCTTTCTCTGCGGGACCCCACTGCCGAAATCGGGCCAATATCCTACTCATTGCTCGTAACGCGTTCATAGTTTGAGAGTAAATTTATAATAAGTTTATAAACATGAGGGCCAGCCTATTTCTACCAGCCTTCTTCATTACCCCAAGTGGAGATTTTCTACTCATACAATTTCGCCAATAACCCGTGGTAGGTGCAAGTGGCCGCCTACCAGACCACCGGAAGCCTCACCACTCCGACATCCTTCTGAAGAGGAGTACACTCGACCTCCTCCAGGGGAATAGCCACCTTCAGGTTTGGCAGCTTCTTGAAAAGGGCCCCTTTTTGCTTTGTTATCATATGTTTCTGCCATCATCGAGTTTGAACTTACCAAATACAGCCTCTAGTTCCGCTTTGGCTAACGGCTCTGCAACGCAACGATGGGGTCCAAATCCGAAGCCCAATGCGTCATGAGGGCCTCGCTCTCGGTGCATATTGAAGATGTCTGGATCTGGGAAGATGTCTTCATCTCTGTTCCCGGACTGGTTTGAGGCAATTATACCCTCACCAGCAGCGATTTTCTGCATGAATTGTTCAGCTTTGATTCACGCATTCTCTCGAAGCACATACCTTGCCACCCAGCTCAATGTCTACCTTCGCTACTCTCTTGATGGCCAAAGCAGATCCTGTATGGAACCTACACAGCTCCTCAACAAAATTGGGCACCAAGGATGGGTCGGCCTTCAGTTCAAGCAATTGCTTCGGGTGTTGCATAAGAGTTATGACGCCCTGGGACTAATTAGCATCAGTGTGATGGGCAGTTGGATCAATGAGTGCATACTAGTGATATCATGTTGACCATTGTGGCATTTCCAGCCACAAGAAGCAGGAAAGCAATCTGAACCGCATCCGATTTCTCGATATTTCCGTTTCGAAGTTGCTCGACCACAAGTTTGCTGATGATGTCTTCCTGTGGTTTCTCCATGCGTTTATCGACAAGACTAGCAAGATAGTCCAACAGCGATCTTGCTGAAAGTCAGCCAGGAAGGCTTCATATGCCAATGTATACGTACTTGTTGGCGGACGACGCCTCCGAAGCTGTTGCGCTTCCGTTAGTTCGGATGGCGTTCTGATTGGTGAGATATGCGAGATCTTCGAACGGAACGCCGAGGACGGTGTAAATGATCTGTTGGAACAACGTTAGTGGCGGCATAGCTATGGACAAGCAAGGAGACCAACGTAGGAGGGGACCGGAAGTGCGAAATTCTGCACAAGATCGACTGGTGTCTCGCATTCATTGGCAGTCATCTCGTCGAGTAAATCGTCGACAGTCTTTTGGATATATGGCTTCATGCTCTCAACATGAGCCTTGAGAAAGAGTGGCTCTACCATACCCCTACGAGACGTTAGTATAGAATTCCATACTAAGACAGCTTTTCAGTAAATAGTACCTTTGGTGCATATGTGCCGGTGCGTCCATGTCAACAAAAGTCGGCTTGTTCTTGCCAGCGGCCTTTCCACCGGCGCTCAACTCGGGGAATCCGGGCCGAACACGCTCCTATATCATGTCAAATTCCATGTTTGATCACTTGCAGGGGATTATTTACCTTGGAGAGTCTTTGATCAGTTGCAATGCTGCAAACATCGTGGTATTTGGTTACGAGCCAGGCCAAGCTCCCATCCCAAAGCTTCACCTGAGATACAGGGTCGGTCGCTCTGAGGCGGGCGTACTCTGCCGGGGGCTCCAAAGCAGAAGCGCGGCGAAAGGGGAACTGAGGTATCTCGCTCGCAGAAACTTGCGAGGACTGAAGGCGAACGTCTTTTTCAATTCTAGCCATGTTGAATATTGTCCAAGAATGCCAAGGTGTATATGAACTTTGAATTAAACAAAGCCCGGATTTCTCAGTCTTTAATACTTTTCGTCTTAACTTCCCGCGGAGAACCGCCTCTTCATTCTCAGCCCTATTTCATGGACGCGACATAGGCTAGACCGGTGACGTTGGACATGGCCTGACCATGCAGAGTGTGGTGGCAATTTCAACGGCACCCCGACGAGCCACAGGCCAACCATTTGTCTCGCTGACTCTTTGCTTACTGGTAGCAGTATTTTAAGTTCAACGAAGCGGCGTGATACAAGATATTCCTGGTTTCATGTCCATATAATGTCTGGCATCTCCGCGGGACGGAACGGAACACGATCTTACAGCAACGCCAATGCCGGTTTGTTGTCCGATTAAGATACAGACATCACTTCAGGATGAATCAGAAAAAAGTTATATGAGCTGGTCGACCTCATACTACCTTTCGCTTTCGGAACCGAAGTCAAGAATTTAAGCCGTCTTTCAACGTGTAACTGCGTTCTTTACTGGGCGAAAGGGCTGGGGCTTTATTATCACTGGAGATGCACGGAGCGGCTGAACCGGGTAGCTTCTCCATATTGTGTCGTATGAAAGAGTAAGTGACATTTTCTAACTATTTCTTTTTGAGGCAATAATCAACCTTGTTCATATACAGACAAGGACAAGGGAGGTTGTGCCTTGAAATCTCCTCCCACGATCCGTCATGGGGGCCCCAGATGTAGGGAAAATTGCCCAAATAGGACCATAGACAAGGAAGTATTCAATATTGTCACGCACGTCTGAATTTGCTATCATGGATTCTACCTACTTGATACTTGTCCCTCTCTTTTCTTTCATGCTATTTCTTCTTGACTCTAATTTCTACCCTTTATCCGTCTTACAAGTCACGATGCCACCGCATCATCGTGGACGCATCAGTATTGGGATATTGGTTTTCACATCGGTAAGTTGGTCCGAAGAAAAGAAAGACGATTGGATGATGTAAAACTAATTCACATATAGGATCCAATTTCATTAGAATAGAAACTTTTCATCCGCTACCGTTTGTCCAAACGCCTTGATAGTATATCCCAACTCGCTTGAAAACAAACTCTCAGCCTCTCTTCTCCTCCACATCCCAAACTTCCACCACACCATCCATCCTCCCCAAGACCAACGTCTTCCCATCAGCTGCGAAGGCTCCCGCTGTCACCAGCTCAGAGCTGCTTTGCTCGAAGATGACGGCTCCAGACGTCACGTCCATGATGTCGAAGCCCTCTTCGGTCCAACACGCCATGTAGCGGCAGTCGGGCGAGATGCACAGCGGCCATCCCTCAGTCCTGCGCACGGCGTTGAGATTGTACGAAGTGATGTCGTTTGTCTGCGGCAACCAAATGTGCACGGTCGAACCCCAGATGGAGATGATGCACATGCCATCGGGCGAGACGGCAAGGGCACGCGGGTTGGTTGAGGATTCCATTTCGAGTCTGCTGATCGTCTTGGCTGTCAAGGGGTTGGTGATTCGAAGCGTGCCATCCCTTGACAAGGTGACGAGGAGCATGTGGCAAGTGAAGGCCGCATGAGTGATGGTGTCGGTGTGGCTCACCACTCTACCCACCTTAGTCGTCGTCTTCACATCCCAAACCCCCATCCTGCCTCGTCCTTCGCCTGCGGCAAGAAACCTCCCATCATGGCTCCAAGCTACCGGATCCCCTCTCGCCTCTTTGAGCTCCCCTACTGTCTTGCCCGTGGCGAAGTCGCGGATCATAACGGTGCTCGAGTGATGGTACTCGACTCCGCCAGCCAGCTGCACGGTCCAGTCTCGAACTGTAGCAAGACGACTGCCTTGCGGGCTAAAGGCAGCCTGAGAGCCCGTCGTCTTGGATTGGCCGCGCTGAGTATTGAGATCAAAGACGTCGATCCAGGTCTGAGCGGTTTGCTCGGCTGTGTACATGGCGAAGACGGTAGGTGTTGCAGGGGAGATGCCCACCGAAATGATCTCGGATTTGCTACATGTTCGTCTGAAGCGGAGGGCGAGCTTCAAACGAAAGTTCCTCGCCTCCGCATTTGTCGACGTCGGAGACTGTGACCTGTTTGCTGTTAGTTTTGCTCTCAATAAGTAGATTTAAGGAAGATGTTGAATGACTTACATGCTGGTGAGGCTTTTCTTGGTTCGAGCGCAAATGGTACAAGTCGGAACGGGCCAAATGATGTATCTAAAGTTTTGGTGGTGTAATGTATGAGGTACTTGTGTGCAAACTATGAAATGCAAGGTGTGAGTCGAATGAAGGCTGATCAAAGCTGTTTCGGGTGGTGATTAACATACAAAACTTCCAACTCGTGATACAATTGCGCAGGCAGCCTCATCTTATACTGAGTTGCCTGTGACTCCAAGGTTGCGAAGCCGCATCTCTACGCCCTGTCTCGACAGCTTCTTCCTCGTCATCAACCCTTGTTTGATTGTATCAATGGATGCCAAGCCTGGCTTCCATGATTGACAGGCAGCGTGGAGAAGCGTCAAAACGACCAGGGACGGCAGCGCTAGACTGTGTCGCGGCTGCAGCACTATTTGGATGCCGCGTGAGTCACCCACCGCTTCGCCGGTGCATGCATATAGCCGCTATCGAAGCGCTCAGGCTTAGGGAACAAGGGGTTTAGGGGATTCTGGCGTGGTGTTTTTATTCGTGACCTTTACGCCGAGGCGTTCGGTCACACGAATTGGGTTAGGTTTGGTGGGCGGTAGTAATAGGTAAGGCGGTGTTTTTGTCGGCGCGGCTTGCTTATTACTTTGCTACGAAGCATAACGTTGGTATTTATTAACGACGAAGGAACCATACTGTAGATCTATAATCTAGCCTAAAATCGGAGATGAGGCCGGCGTTCGTGTCCTGGGTTGACTTGGGAGGCGCCGTTGGCATGGACGGGACCGCCCGATGGTGCAAGTAACTCGAGGCATGGCGTATCGCTACAGCAGTCACCAAAAGCTGCCATAATTAGAGGATAGCATTGTAATCAGAGAACATCATTGGGAAGAAGTCTTGCAATTTCCATGTACGTGTAATGATCATCATTCTCCGCTTCCTGAGAATATATAGTGTGGGCATGGCATCCAACTCATCAAGGTGTTCCCGACCTTCTCCACACATGAGGTACTAGTAGTTCATCACCGCTACATAAAGCATCAAGCTCATCCAGAGTCGATTCCTTTTTCTCGAGTTCTTTACCTCATTTCTCGTTTCCACTCAGTCCTTGTTTTCCTTCCTCAAGAGCTGAATGCCTCATCATAGTTGGTCATGCACGACCGATACCGCACACTGCTCTTCTTCAGGTTGTCCATAGCCTTCTGCAGGCCCTCGGTGGAGAGGGGAATCTCATCGATCCACGATTTGATGCCGCGATCAGCCGCCAATTGCAGCATCTCCAGCATCTCGCGCCGACTGCCCAAGTGGGAGCTACCGATGAAGCAACCGTTGCTGATGAAATCTTGATTGCGCACCTGAATGCCGTCGCCGCCGGGCAGGCCGACCGAGTTCCAGTGGCCGTGCACGTCAAGCAGGCTGAGGTACTCGCTGAGGGCGAAGCCGTCAAAGGACGTGGCCGTGTTGATGATGATATCGAAGCTCATCTTGTGTGCCTCGTTCCAGCCCTTTTCGCTCGTGGCCAGGAAGCCGTCGGCGCCCATCTTCTTGGCGTCGGCCTCCTTGGCCCGCGTGCGCGAGATGGCCCAGACCTCGGCGCCGAGGGCCTTCGCAAACATGACTCCGTAATGTCCTAGGCCGCCGATACCCACGATGCCCACCTTCTTTCCCGGGCCGGCACCGAGACGCTTCAGGGGGCTGTAGACGGTGATTCCGGCGCACAGCATGGGGGCCGCTTCGGTGCTGGGGAGGGCTTCGGGGATCGGGTACACCCTGTGGACAAGTGTCAGACGGGATGACACAGCAAGACGGGGCAACTTGAACTTACCAGTATTCGTTCATTCGGGTGTGCGAGGAGTAGCCACCCTGCGTGGTGAAGCCGGTGTCGAGGTAAGGGGCACCATAAGCGTCAATCTGGTCCTTGCAGTACGTCTCATTGTCGTTCTTGCACTGACGGCAATTGAGGCACGAGTAGACCTGGGCACCCGCACCGACGCGCTGGCCGACCTTGGCGAGGGTGACCTTGTCGCCGACACGGAGGACCTTACCTACGACCTCGTGGCCCACGGCGAGAGGGTACGGACAACCGCCCCAGTCGCCGCTGATGGTGTGCATGTCGCTCGCGCAAACGCCGCAGCATTCGATCTTGATGTCGACATCGTACTCGCCAAAGGGACGGGGCTGCCACGAGCCCTTTTCGAACTCGAGCCACCGATCTGCGCTGGGCGACTGGAAGCCTTGAAACTTGTCGGGAACAGACATGGTGATGGTGGGGGTGGAGGGGGAGGTGAAGTTGAGGTTGGGGGATATGGTGGTGATGGTATAAGTTATCAAGGTGAAACAGAGAGACTTCACACCCGGGAATTGGATCACGACGACAGTAACGACGACGACTAGGGGACTGCAAGATGTGATAAAAAGAAACTAAAGTAACAAGAGAAAACGAAACCGAAGACGAGATCACCGCAACGACACCTGTTTAAGGCTTGCCGCTCGATGCTACCCCCACATCGTCATCCGTCCAGAGTGAGGGGCAGTGAGGGGCTCGTTGGGGCCTTTGGGGCCTTTGGGGGACTCTTTGGGGGTGAGTTTCTAGCATCATCCACCCAAATAGCGTCAATAGCGACGAGCTGCCACGGCATCGATCGGCTGGCGTCGCATCGAGACGCGATATCCATACCGTAGGAGACATGGGCTGGGCTCTCATCCATGGATCTGATCACCGGCATTGCTTACCCCGAAGAATACAGCACTAAAACGATCGGACTATCGTGGGTGGATATTCCGACCGGACCTGAATTCCTCCACCAAACAGACCATGAGCCTGAACGGCGATACAGGCGAGAAGAGCAAGTGTGAAATCTCCAGACCTTATGTTGCATATAGCAGATGTGATATCCGATGACTTCTCTCCTTTGTCTCTTGCTATCCCTTATCCAAGGTGGAATTTTTCAAGATTTCCGGGGTTGTCTCCTGTCGTCCGTATATGCCCTTACCAAGTCCGCTCATCGCGTGTCGGATGTCGGATATCGCTTGAGGACCACTCACAACCCCCGACCCTGCCCCTTGGCGTCAAACCTGAAAACTTGTAGCGACCCTCGGGGGATTCTGTTGCCGACAAGTTTGGGGTTCAATATCCAACTCAGGTCTTCTTCCAGTCCTTTGCCTTTAAAGCCCTCGACTCGCCCAAGCCAACCCCAGCCAAGAAACAGATACGCAGCGTAGCCCCGGCATACACCCACGGCACATTGCCCAGGTCGCTGACGTTCCATCCCGTGACATTATAGTAGATGTCGGCTCCAAGCGCGCTCATGGAGTAGAGGTGTCCCAAGTCGGCAATCAGCAGCACCAACAACACGGCTCTCCAGACGCGCAGGTCGGCCGTGGACCGCAGGACGAGAGCCTCGTTTAGCGCAAAGAAGAAGTACATGTTGGCGAGCTGCGACATAGCCACCGACGTCCCGAGGGGTACCTCTCGCGGCGTGGTTGCGGCATTGAGGAACTCGAGGTATTCCCGCTGGCGACAATGCGTGTAGAAGGCGCCGACGAGGGCCGAGAGAGGCTCGATGAGGAGGAAGAAGACGCGATAGACGACGTGGATCCGGAAGGCCGTCTGCGGAGGAGCCATGATGAGGTCTGCGGGATATTGAATGAGACAGACAATGGAAGCCACGTAGAGTTGGTGATGCTTGTTGATCTTGAAGACTCTGAGCGCGGGAGAAACTTGATCCACAACACGCGTTTCCGGGCATGTCGTTTACCCTGGAGCCATGCTGAGTCGACCTTGCATCGACTTCAGATTTGACAGCTTCGTACTATGCATGTCATGTTTTATGGCACTCCTAGCCATGGATGAGGAAAAGGTGACGGGAATAATACTATTATCGTGGGATGATTTCTTCTTTTGCTTTGGTACAAAGAGGGAGGTGTGGTTTTTTAAACGACTATTGAGATCACTGGCAAAACCACCAACAGTTTACAAGCACTCCCCGGATAACACAGAATGAGGCACAAGCTGCCAGGATAGATGCACGGTCGCACAAGGTCGAGTCTGTTGGGCAACACGAGTAGAAGCATGAAAATCCTTTGCGATTTGCAAGTTAATAAGGGCCTAGAAATCGCCATTCGTGATCAGTGGCGATGCCATCGGACTCTCCGTTGAGCTTACGGCGGTTTAGTACGAATTGGGACAGGACTGGCTAAGTTGGAGACTTCTGGTCGCTAAGAGGATGGCATGAATCAGGGACCAAGGGGCCAAAGGGGCTTGGAAGGAAGCGCATATGGTTTACCCAACAATCATACATTGTTTCTACTTGAGGGCGCAAGGTTTCCACCGACAAGTACATGGTTCACGGAAGAGCACATCTTCTTCAGAACATTTGACAGGAAACGCAAGTGATGGAACCCGGGGAGGATTAATTCAGGCCTCGATTGTTCAACACCCTTGGCCCAGGCGACTTCAAGCTAGTGCACCCGGCAAGGCAGTCGAACGGGGCTGGAGTGGATGCAACCCCGGACGGGAAGATCCATTGTCTTTAGGTTTTGGGTGATCGTTGATGTTGGCAAAACCCGGGAATGAGTATGATACATGAACTCTGAGTGGAGGGCTCTTCTTACTCTATCAAAGTTGACCAGCTCAAGAAGGCACTTGAAGAGTCGGAAAGGCATGGAAGAATGTGCGAGAGAGCCCTCACGCAACTGTCACGCCGGGCTTCTTTTGCCCAAGGCTTCATCATCACCATCGCCACCCGTCCGTCCAACTCTCCCTTGAAGGCTTCCGAAACAGCAGAGGTTGTGCTTCACGCCACATGGAGGGGCCGGTGACGCTAACGTCAGACGTCTTAGCCAGTCTAGAACGACCATTCCATCCATTGATCCATGAAACTTTGTCGTCAGTGTCGCCGGCGCAGCGCAAGGCTTGTCAACAAGTGAGGCCGTTGTACAACAGCGCCTCTCGGCCAATTATTTCACTTGTCTCACTCATCTTTCTCTCCCAACAAGCCCTGAAACGAATACACAAGGTAAGTATTCGTAGTAAGACTGGAACGAAAACGAGATGCATGGCTGCCCCATGGAAAATGCTGAACCGGGTCTCCCGCATTCCATGCATGGCGCTAGATGCTCTAGGTCTCTCGTTTCAAGACGTCTTTCCATTGCTTGACACAGAAGTCGGTCTCCCTGCTGTTTAAGTACCTGTTTGCTCTGCTGCGTACTCTACTTTCCCCCGCTGCTCCCCTTTCCCTTGTCTGGACTATAATTTCAATAAATAACCCCCTTGTTATCTCTACTTGCACTACTCGTCCTGATCTGGTAGCCCTGAGCCCTCCCCTCGCCCTTTGAACACAGTGTGGCCTATCACTGCCCGAGGATATCCATCTCCATCTGCAGCGCCCGGCTTGCTAATCGACGGGGGGCTTTTCATCTGCGGCTCCAGCGCAACCTAACTGCTGCACCATCCATTCCCTCAGGCCCCGTTCTACCGGGCAAACTCACACTCACTCCTTTGACTTTCTCTTTTCTTGGAGTTGCGACGGCCTGGCGACAACACCGGTCAAACACACTCTTTTGGACAGCTACAGTTTCGTCTTTGGCTTGCAAGCGGCAAAGGCAAAGGCACAGGCACAGTCACAGGCAAAGACTGAAGGAAACCTTGCGCCGAAAAACATTGGGGACGCCGACGACGAACCCCTCGCCCTCGCCCTCGCCCACTCGATCGACACGGACAGCAGCATAAGGTTGGGAAACTCTCAGACACACACGGCAAACCTTGACGAAGCGCGTTCGCGTGACAAGGCCAGCAACAGCTTATTTGTTTGGCTGTGTGGCTCTCTCTCCCTCTCTCCGTCTCCCTCCCTCTAAAACAAATCAAACCATTGCGACCGACTCCTTGGATCTGCTTACTCGCCTTGCTTCCATCCCAACACAACTTTCTGTTGCGCCACGAGACGAGCACGACACGACACAATCATGACCAAACGAATCTTTTCTCTCCCCGAATGGCTCCCGCCCAAGAAACCATGTTGGACCAGCCGTCCGAATCCTCTGCGATGGGTGCCATGAGGACTTCGGCCGTCCACCACCGCGCCGCGACACCATGCACCTCAGGTGCCCCAGGTACCACCAACGCGCCACGCCTTCGCAGTCTGAGTTTGTCACTGCCATGGCGACGTCCGAAATCCTTCCTGTTTGGTCAGGACCACATCCATCACCTCCCGCGACACTTCAACGACCTCGCAATCGACGACACAGAGGACGACGTCCACGAGCATAACCATGGGTTCGGCCACGGCCAACACCATCAACACCACCACAACAGCCACCACCATCACCACCTCCACACCCCCGGCAGTATCAAGGGCATCATTCGCAGGGCGTCTGTGTCCTTGAAGGGTATTGTTCATCGTCGACCCTCTATCCCGGCCGAGGACCCCATCGAGGAGCAGGATACACACACCGCGAGGCCGACGACAGCCAACTCGACCTGGAATCGCCTGCGACAGGCCACCAGCTTCCATCACCAGTCGCGATCTGTCTACGGGCTTAATTTGACGCATGACTCTGGAGCCTTCTTCCAGCGACCTACACAATCGTCCCATATCCCAATTCCAGGCTTTGGCGGAGAACCCCCCGTTATCCCGACGAACTCTGGAGCAGCAGCAAAGGCTTCGGCTGCTATGCAGAACGAGCTTTTTGCCAGACAGAACCACTGGCTAAATACGAGGACTAGCGAAGATGGAAATGATCGAGAAAGCGGTATCGGAATTGCCGTCACCGTAGGTGGCGTTGAAACGGACGACGCCGACGAGCTTGGTATGGCCTCGGGACAGGGCTCTTTCATCAGCAAGGTCGATTTTGTTCGGGAATTGCCCATCGAGTTGAAGATTAATATCTTGGCCAATCTGGACGCAACCACCATAGCCAAGGCTAGGGAGGTCTCAAAGAGCTGGAACAAGGCCATCACCAACCAGCACATCTGGCGGGAGTCATGCCTTCGAGAGACAACCTCGAAGTATGCTACCAGTGGGCGCGTTACTCCCGGCGTGGGCCTTGGGCTTCCACCAGTCAAGCCAGACAACGACTGGAAGGAGATTTGCCGAGTTAAGCAAGAATTGAGCCATCGATGGAAAGCGGGCAAGGCTCGACCCGTCTATCTTAACGGGCATTCAGATAGTATCTACTGCCTTCAGTTCGACGAGTAAGTAATCCTTGTTGCATGCGGTTGATGGATACGACTGACTTCTCATAGACACAAGATAATAACCGGTTCGAGAGACAAGACTATCCGCATCTGGGATATGCACACCTTGGAGTGCCGCCTGGTCATCGGCCCACCAGAGGTCATCCAAGGGGAGGGAGACAAGGGAGAGCAAGTTCTCATGGATGAAGATGGCAACCCAAACCATTTTGCGGCTGGCTCTGACAGCCAGCGAACGGCAGTGTCCATGCCGACGCTCGTTTCTTACCCGACTCACCACAAAGCCTCTATCCTCTGCTTACAGTACGACGACAAAATACTGGTGACAGGATCGTCAGATTCCAGCTGCATCGTTTACGATATTCGTGCTGGGTACCGACCCATTCGCCGCCTCCAACAACACAGCGCTGCTGTCCTGGATCTCGCCTTTGACGACAAGCATATCGTGACGTGCAGTAAGGACATCAGCATCTGCGTGTGGGATCGCGAGACGGGCGCGCTGCTCAAGCAACTTCGTGGCCACACAGGACCCGTCAACGCGGTACAGATGCGCGCAAACACCATCGTGTCGTGCTCGGGAGACTTCAAAGTCAAGCTGTGGAATATCGATACCGGGAAGAACATTCGCGAGTTCGTCGGCCACACCAAGGGTCTGGCCTGCTCGCAGTTCTCCGAGGACGGACGTTACATTGCATCTGCAGGCAACGACAAGGTCATCCGTATCTGGGACGCGAACACGGGCGAGTGTCTGCGAGAGATGCGAGCCCACGAGAACTTGGTCCGCAGCCTCCACATCGACAGTGTGAGCGGACGGCTCATCAGTGGGAGCTACGACACTGACATTAAGGTTTGGGATATGGAGACGGGTCATCAGCTCTTGGATTTCCCCAAGTGGCACTCGAGCTGGGTGCTGAGTGCCAAGAGCGATTATCGACGAATCGTCAGCACAGGACAGGACGCAAAGATCCTGATAATGGACTTTGGCGCCGATGTTGAGGGAATCGAGATGCTGGAAAGTAAGCGGCCCGAAGAAGAAGACGGAGGGTTCATCTGAAAGGCGTTTCACGACGTAGGCGATTAAGGTCGAGATTACCGACATGCCGCGTCGGAGCGAGACGCCGGAGAAGGGCTGCTCACCACGGCAACGATGAAAGAAGTTATCAGCTCGCTTGATGCAAGTCTCACTTAGACATTACGAATTTCCTTGTTTACGACATTTACCGGGAGTTGGGTAGACTCTGCCACGAGGAAGGGACCACGGAGAGGTATCCTTACATGGCGGGATACACAGGTGCGCCCTCACGGAGCGCTGGATTGGCATTTTCTTGAAGTAGTTAGCGATCGGGGAGTCTGTTTGGTGAAGTTTGTGACATTCGCATGTGGTCGGCGACCAGGACCTGTATGTAGCCAGCTAGCAGTTGATCAACAAAGTTCTATTGTCATTTCACCATAGAGAAACATTGAGGTGCTCTTGTCTCTCAGATCCCCTCTTTAAGATTGCGCCCTTGAAGATCATCGCGACCTAGACTGCGGTGATAAGACGGTAACGTTGCGATGTGTCCACCTGCGTCAACCAGGTGTTGAGATCAGCGTCGACGATCTGGCCGCGACGAGCGCAAGAAAGAGAAGCCTCGTGATGAACGTGGCCATGACCATGGACGTTTAATCTATAATTCATGGACACGGGAATCAACCCGCATCCCGGCCTATCAGTTTCTCGATTGTCGCACGACGGCGCGTCCGGGCTCCGCCGTTCGCAGGCGGCGATGCTGCGGGGTTGGGCCGAGCTGGGTCCGAGATGCAGACGGGGAGAACTGCCAATATCAGAGCAGAGGGCGGAATCACATGCGCGATGGCAATGGGAGATGAGGATTGGAGATGGGTGTCGTGAAGATGAGACTTGGAAGCCTCTGGGGAGATGACGATGTTCCATGGAACATTTCCTAATGCGGTAGGGGGCAGTCTCGGGGCCGGACCTGGAGGGATAGACCCAGGTAGATTAGCGAAGCGAAGCTGGGGGAACAATGGTCGTTCTTCGGGATTTTATGACTGCAGCGACGGGCTTGGCACTGTATCTGGATGGCGTACAAGATCTGTGTCTATGTGCCGCAGTTGATCAATTGATTAATTAATTAATCAATCAGTAAATTAGATCATGGAATCATGGCCCTGGCTTGCTCACCTCGTACCGCCTTACAACCTAAATACACACCCGTGACTTTAAGCCCCCGATGCCGATGTGGGGAGACAGCCACGGAAAGGTAACACGCCCGGGTCCTTGCGGCGGGCATGGAGCATGTGCCGGCCGTGGCACCGGTGCGTGGGCATTCAATGTCAAATGACAGGGGGGTTCGCGATGCTTGATGACGATGCTGTTGAGACGGGTCACACGTGGTGTTGGCGCGCGCACAACGCAACAAGAGCAGTCTACAGCCAAGATGCAGATGATGGCAGCGCGTGGAGAGAGCTCATGTTGTTCGGCCAAGGTTGATGAGAGCGAGTCGACTCGTTGTCGAGCAGGCCTAGGCCAAGCGACCATCAGACGCTCCACTGTTTCGAACGTGGGATGGGCGGCCTTGTCTTTGGTTGGCGGCGGCAGCGAGACGGGCCCCTTTACCCAGAGGCCAGAGCAGAGGGGGAGACTAAGTTTACTTCTCCCTGGCTGGGAGATTGGATGGCCAGCAAAGGCGAGTGATTCAGTTGAAAGTCTTGTTCGTCGTTTGCAATGTTTTACTTTGGCCTGGAAGCAGCAACATGAGGCAGTGTTGTTGGTGTAAGCCAATCGTCACGGGTATCAACCTATGTGTGAGCTCTGTTGACGGACTTTGCGATACGTGAGCCTCGCATGAGGATGTGTCTGAGGCGGCTCTGTACAGGTTGAGCTGACCTGAGATTAAGTCATCTACGATGTTCTACTATTCGTGTCTACTGTGTAGTAAGTACTGGGTAGTGAAGAAAGATACAGAGTACGAATATTACAGATAGATTGAAGACGGGGTCAACTCCCGGACCCTACCAGGCTGGGCTAAGATCGAATAGGAAACTGGCCTTGAGTAGAAGAAGCGTCCAAGGCTGATCCCCCGCAACAACCGCCGTAGTGGATGTATATGCCCTGAACATCTCCTGTCAAGTTACGAATTACCACGCTGGAGACTTTCATGCGGCGCTTGGGAGGTAGCGCCCTCCCTGGTCGCGCGCGTGTGTTTGGGCCTTGACGCAGGTAGATGAAGCGGCTGGACGAGCGCGGTGCGGGCCCTCGGCTGGGGGTGGCCCTGGCACGGGGCTAAATCGAGCCACCAGCTGCGATGGGTGATGGCGCATCTAATTAAGGGACCGGGTTAATGGGACGGCAATGGGAAATAGGTACGTATTTCGGGTTCATGTTGATTGCTGATCAGCGAGGGCTGGTGTTGATGGGGAATGGGCTGGAATGGAATGCAACGAGTGAGAGCTTTGGAGGTGGTGGCGGTGGTGGCTGGCTATGTACCTACTAGTTGGCAAATGATGCACTGATAATGTTGGATAAATGGGTTATGTCTTTGATGAACGGCACATGTGCTTTGAATCTGACCTGACTTGTGCCTTTGTATTTTGTCTTTGTATGCATTCTGTTCCTGACGTGAATAGAAACAATAGATGAATCCAAAGTAGATCCCAGCAGGTATAGATGCATGGATGGATGAATGAGTGGTGTTTATTTGAGTTGGTTGGACAAAGCAAGCTGCAAGGTACCCGGGCCAGATCTCCACTGTAAAGTGCCCTGTAAAGTGCCTTGTGGGTGCCCTGTGGATGCCCTTTCTCTGGGTCGACAGGGACCGCCACTGAAACGGCGCTAACCCGCCTTTGCGACTCCCAGTCTCCATTCTCCATGTCCAAATCCATCTTCAACCACGCCTCTTTCGATGTTGACCTCTCTGCCAGCTTCACATTTCTCGGCGTCCACCATCTCTCAAGCCTCCAGCCAGCCATCCCGCTGTCTCGCCAGGGAGCCCTAGACGGCAGACCCTAGCTGTTTCTACTAGTGTCGGGTGTGGCGAGTAGATCGGGCCATGAGATTGACTCCCAGTCTCCCACCAGCTCCTCCTCTCCTCCATGATCCAACCCCCCAAACGCCCCTTGACAGCCGCTCATCCCTGGATCCCATGTCCCATCCTCTACCGACCCTACTCCTGTTTTGAAACGTTGTAACTCGGCTCGGCCAATTACACACGCTAGCCCGTCCGTCTCTCATCGCCGGCCATGGCTCCATCACCGCATGGCGCCTACCAGCGACTCCGGATGCCAGCCGTTGGCGGCGCAGAGATTCACGGCGGTATTAGCCATGGGCTTGAGCATGAGCATGACGACGGCCAGCTAGACAAGGTAGGTCTGTTTACTATGGACTGCAGGTTCTCATGTTTCATTGCGTGCAACCCAGACATCGCGGGCAATGCTATAAGACGAGTCGACGCGGCTCTCTTGCTCCATTCCTTTTCTTCCTGCCTCTTCAACCTCCTCCCACTCCAGTCTTTTCTTCCTTCTGTTGTGCACACAACTTCCTTTAAATTCACTTCTATCCTTTGGCTGTCATTCCTTTTCGGCCTTGACTCGACTGGTATCGACTATTTACGCATTGCCACTACTCTTGGCACTTTCAATTGGTGAGTAACCATAACCATAACCACATGCACCTACACCATCTTGTGACGGAGTTGCTTCCACATCTTCCCGCCGCCACCACCACTACACAATCTCCAAGATGGAGCATGATCTGCCGCTGCATGGGTGTCTTAGTAGGACCACTCATCTCCAAAGCAAAAGTCTTGACAATGAAGCGTTTGCTTTGTTGGCCTCGTGCGCAGCACAAGAGACACTCTGCTTGTGACAGGGGCTACCTGTTCAGACGTGCGCATCCAAACAAGACGCCCACTTACACCTGGCTGCCACTCATCTTCACCTCCACTGTTCATCCATTCACCTATTCACCCAACGCAACGAACACAGCTGTGTTTATTGCTATTGTTTTCCATGAATAGCCAACCGCATTTCTTCTCCTCTTCTGTTCATTGTTTGTCCCCAACACTCACCTATTGTTGTTCTTGCTGCGCATCTGAACAACCTCCTTTTTGACTTCGGAGTCGAACTGCATAAAGTTGCAACCCCGGAGCAAGGCAATAACCTTCTTTTCCCTCCATATTACTTCCTCCTCTTCTTCTCATTAGAGCTTGAAATACCATACGATCGCCTCTTTTTAAGATTTTGCAAAAACGCGATCAACCAGCTGACAACATCACCAAATAGCCTGTTGCTGTAACAACACCACAAGCAACATCGTCACCCTCCTTTGATCACATTTCCATCCCGATTCCCCGGCGGACATCGAATAGCTGGTTCTACGTCATCATGGGTCTCTCGACGATTCTCACCACCTCCCTCCTGGCCCTGCGCCTCTTCTCCCTCTCGGCTCTCGCCGCTCCCGCTCCCGCTCCCATCGCCTCTCCCGCAGTTAGCGATGTGAGCGCCGCGGCCGACTCCTCCTGGTGGCTCGCCAGCATCGATCGCCAGGGTACCATCCCCTTCTCCGACGCCGCGGGCTACAAGGTCTTCCGCAACGTCAAGGACTACGGCGCCAAGGGCGATGGCTCTACCGACGACACGGCTGCCATCAACTCGGCCATCACCGAGGGCAACCGATGCGGCAAGGGCTGCGACTCGACCACCATCACTCCCGCTCTGATCTACTTCCCTCCCGGTACCTACGTCGTCTCCGCCCCCATCGTCCAGTACTACTACACTCAGCTCGTCGGTGATGTCCAGACGCTGCCCACTCTCAAGGCGGCTGCGAACTTCGCAGGCATGGCTGTCATCGACTCGGACCCCTACGACAGCGGTGTCAACTGGTTCACCAACCAGAACAACTTCTTCCGCCAGGTCCGCAACTTCAAGATCGACTTGACGGGCATGCCCAAGACGGCCGGCGCTGGTATCCACTGGCAGGTCGCCCAGGCTACCTCGCTGCAGAACATCGAGTTCCACATGGTGGAGGACCAGAGCGCCGACAACGCCCAGCTCGGTATCTTCATGGACAACGGCTCCGGCGGCTTCATGACCGACCTCACCTTCATCGGCGGCAACTACGGTGCTTTCTTCGGTAGCCAGCAGTTCACCACCCGCAACCTTTCCTTCAAGAACTGCAAGACGGCCATCTACATGAACTGGAACTGGGTCTGGTCCCTGCACGGCATCACCATCGACGGCTGCGGTGTCGGTCTTGACATGTCTGCCGGCGGCTCCGTCCAGAACGTTGGCTCCGTCCTCCTCCTCGACAGCAAGATTTCCAACACCCCCGTCGGCGTCCTGACAGTGTATGACCCTGCCCAGACCAGCACCAACGGAACTCTTATCCTCGACAACGTCGACTTCTCCTCCAACGTGCCCATCGCGGTCAAGAACGCCGGAACTGATGCCACCATCCTCGCAGGCAACGCCAAGATCCAGTCCTGGGCCCAGGGCCGTTCGTACAACGGCGGAAGCGGCGACGCTGTCCAGGCTACCCAGACCCCCGTCACCAAGCCTGCCGCTCTCCTCGATGCCTCTGGAAACGTTGTTACCAAGAGCAAGCCCCAGTACGACACCGTTGATGCCTCCAAGTTTGTCTCCGTCAAGGCCAAGGGCGCCAAGGGTGATGGAACCACTGATGATACCGCTGCCGTCCAGGCTGTCTTTGACGGCATTGCCGATGACGAGGTTGTCTACTTCGACCACGGTGCCTACCTCATCACCGACACCGTCAAGGTTCCCAAGAACGTCAAGATTGTCGGCGAGATCTGGCCCCTCATCATGGCCGGCGGCACTGCCTTCCAAGACCAAGCCAACCCCAAGCCCGTGTGGCAGTTCGGCCAGAAGGGTGATGTCGGTAACGTCGAGATCCAGGATATCATTTTCGAGACCGTCGGCCCCCAGCCCGGTGCTATCCTCGTCGAGTGGAACGTTGCAGGTGAGACCGCTGGCTCTGCTGGTCTCTTTGACGTCCACTTCCGCATTGGCGGCTCTGCTGGTACCAAGCTTCAGTCGGATACCTGCAAGAAGACGCCCGAAGCCACCACGGCCGCCGACCCCAAGTGCATCGGTGCCTTCATGCTGGTCCACGTTACTTCCGAGGCCACCGCCTACCTGGAGAACACCTGGCTCTGGGTTGCCGACCACGAGCTCGATCTCGCCGACCACTCCCAGATCAACATCTACAACGGCCGCGGTATTCTGATCGAGAGCACCAAGGGCGCCTGGCTCTGGGGAACCTCAGCTGAGCACAGTGTCCTGTACAACTACCAGCTGACCAACGCCGCCAACGTGTACATGTCCATGATCCAGACTGAGACGGCCTACATGCAGGGCAACCCCGATGCGCTCACCCCCTTCGACGTCAACAAGGCCTACTCGGACCCCGACTTCAAGGCCTCGTGCACTGGCGACTCCAAGACCTGCGCCCGTACCTGGGGCGTCCGCGCCGTCGACTCCAAGGATGTCTTCATCTACGGTGGCGGCCTGTACAGCTTCTTCAACAACTACGACCAGGCCTGCGTGGCCGCCAACAACTGCCAGGACAACGTCGTCAGCATCGAGAGCTCGACCGTGCACCTGTACGGCATCAGCACCAAGGCCAGCGTCAGCATGGTCACCGTCGACGGCAAGTCAGTCGCCTTAGACGCGGACAACCGCAACAACTTCTGCGCCGCGCTGGCCCTTTTCAGCTCGTCATAGGATGGCAGCGACGCCGACGTGCCCATTGTGCCGAGTCTGCCAGCATACTCGGCCACGAGTGGCCCGACAAGTACCCCGGTGAAGGACGCCTTTGTCCCGACTCCGTCTCTTCTTGCGTCTTACGGCGTTGTGACGATTGTGACGGTCACGTCTACGGTCGTCGCGGCAGCCGCAACGGTGCGTTGAACATATAACCCGCAAACGTACATATTAGTGGCAGCGGATACTGGGACAATCTTTGTCACGTTTTTCTTTCTTTCTTTGTGTACTATTTCTGCCCTACAGGCGACTTGGGTCTCCGGTCTTGGGAAGAGGAGTTTGGGATCAGTTAACGCGGGTAGCCGACTGTGACGATGAGTCGCGGCTTGGACACCCAGGGGAGGCTGTATAGATAGACAAATCGAAGGTTCTCTATCAATGTATGTTCATCGTGACTGTTGCTGTGACTGTGCTGTGCTTTGATTGAACGCGGGATGACGAGGCTACACTATGTGCGGCGTGTTCAAAAAAAGAGTACACTGCATCAGGGTCCAAAAGAAAAGAAGAGACATATAAAGGCGATTGAGTATGGTAGCGTAACATTGAAAGTAAATACACTCGGATTAAAAAAGTGACCAATTTTGGTGATCGAAACCTGACGGGGATAAAAAGCGAAGGCTCTCCGAAAAGGCTGTGAAGAACACCTTGACAATGCTGGCAGTTTTGACTCGCTACTTCGCTGAACCTGATGCAATTGGATCAGGTATATATACCGTACCTAGGTTCATTCACAAATAATGCAACCGTGGTTTATACACGGAAGTTCATTCCCCCGCCACCGACCATCCCTCCGTCGTGACGACGTCATAGGCGCCAGCGGCCCGTCGCAAAATGCCAACAAACCAACCTTTGCGCCTCAACACCAAGCTTCTGCCACGAACTCTTCCAAAACTCAGCTCTATGCGATAAACTGACTGCTCAGGGTGTGCCATCTTTTTCTCTGCGATTTCTACAATGGCCACTCCTCGTCGTTCCGCCAGATTGGCCACCTCTTCCGCCGAAGTCAACGACATGGCCACCCGCACCATCCCCGTGGCCAACTCCCAACGAAATTCGCCCTTTCTTCCGACACCGCTCGAGACGGTCTGCCTGAGCTTGTTCCCATTGATTCTCCTCTTTGGAACATTCTTCTCTGTTGTCTCGCCGCAGACACGTTCGTCACCGTACGATCCCGTCTCGCAATCGCACTACCAAGACCCCGCCTTGTCGCCCAGCTACTTCGCACAAAAGTCCAACCTCTTCAACGTCGTTTTCGTAAAGCGCGGCTGGGGTTGGGTGACCTTTGCGTTCTTCACCTTTCTCTTCAGTCATCCCAGCACTGGCACACCGGGCTTCATCCTCACTCCTCGCAGGCTCCAGGCGGGGCTGCGCTGGGTGGCGGTGACGAGCTTCTGGTTCCTCGTCACGCAGTGGTGCTTCGGCCCTGCTATTATCGACCGCGGCTTTAGGTGGACGGGTGGAAAGTGCGAGCTTGCACAGAGGGAGGTCGAGATGGGCGATACCAGCTTGGGGGAGATGTTGACAGGCGTAGCGTGCAAGGCCGCTGGTGGCAAATGGAAGGGTGGTCACGATATTTCCGGCCATGTGTTTCTGCTGGTCCTAGGGAGCACTTTTCTGATGCAAGAGGTGGGATGGCCGGTCTTGAGATGGTCAGGCTGGCAGCAAGAGGAGAGATCCGTTGTCATGTTGGACGGAGCTTTGAAGAGTGCCAATGTCGAGTCTGAGACGCCCGTTGGGGAGGGTGCCGGCCAACCTGCTCTAGGAGTTGGAGGCAAGATTGCTTTCAGTATCTTGGGCCTCAGCATCTGGATGTTACTGATGACCGCCATCTACTTTCACACGTGGTTTGAGAAGGTGAGCCCCTCTATTCTGGAATCCGTGCTCGCAATGTCAAGCTAACAACCCAATAGTTTACGGGGCTCCTGACCGCTGCGGTAGCCTTTTATATCGTGTACATAGTCCCTCGGTTTGTACCAGCACTCAGACAAGTCCTCGGTGTTCCTGGGATATAAATGGTGTAAGGGATCATGTGATGACAGGAACGGGCAACAACGACAACGACAACAATGACAGACGATAGGTAGCATAGATGATAGAATTATGTAATAATATCGCAGATAGAAAGTCCATGTGTGTCCTCTACGGGTAGTGGAACCCACTCATAGCTCAAGAGTGTCATCATATGCTGTTGATGTGAGCGATAGCCGCCTTTCCATCACATCGAAGCGAGTGCTCAGCACTCTCCCAATTAATCACTGTCATGATTTATCTGGTAAAATCTGCAATATCGTCATCCCGTCTTTCCATACTTCGGCGTACTGAATTAGTAAATACAGGGGTAGCATGTTTCTAATAATAACCTGGTATTTAAGGTAAGTATTCAGGTATCAATCGTGCAGGTATATTTCATCACAGTGGAGGCTCAGCTGCTTACCTCCTAAAGGTAGTCTTCTACAACTCCTAGAAGTTCCAGAGTTCCCAGTAAATTTGAGCCAAGCCCACCTAATCATATCCATGCTCCTACATCATTATTAGAAACCTTTCTTTTCTGATTTTAGGCCAGATCCTTCAAGCCCATCCTCTCAGCATGGCCTCATCCGCTGACTCCAACTTACTTTCGCTCAGCCTATTGCCAGTCGAGATCCAATGCTCCATGATCCGTCTCCTCGATCCAATTGGCTTGATTTCTTTGAGCCAGGCCAATTCCCAGTTTCGGGCACTCATCAAGCCGACTCATACTCTCCTGGCTGAGCGGTTGTTGGCATACGAGACTTTGTCGCAGTATGGCGGTGTAACTCCCATATTTCGCGCCAGGGACAACCATATCGAACCTGAAATGGCCAACGAGGACTGGGATACTACATTTATGCGCTGGGCCTGCACCAAATGTCTCCGACTTCTATCGCACAAGCATTTCGATAACCATTCCATTCTCCGGCTTGGCTACCGCAAACCAATTCCCGGCTCCCCAGCCGCCAGCGCCATAACGAGCTGGGAACCTTCCAAGTGCTGGCGGCCACGGAAGTGTCCTCGGCGCCAACTTATTCGCCGCTCTGTAGTGCAGCAGATGCCCTGGCGGTTCTCTGAAGAGCGAGAAGTTCGCTCGCGGTATTGCCTCGCAGTCACGCACAATATGGGGGTATACAGGGACAGTGGTGATCCTTTTGTCGCGAGGAACAGTTTGGCAACTTATCATGGCGTCGGCATGGAGGAATTCTACGGCATTGGAGTCCTCGACTTTTCGATGCTGACCCAAGAGCAAGAGCAGGCTATGCTAGACCGAGAAGCATATGCCGTGGAGTTGATGAGGTGCGGCTACAAGCGTCGTCTCCGCCGGTGCAACGAGTGCCGCTTTCGTAGCGGCGAGCTCAAGCCCCGAGTAGATGGATCTGGAGGTACTGTCAAAGTTCCCGTCATGGTAAGTCGGAATCTGGACTTCGGCACCGCCTTGGACCGGTATTTCCCAGGGTTTTCAGACGTTTTCGAACATAAGCGCCCCGGTTTCAACGCCCCCGTCAATCTCATCTACCGAAAGAATGCTCACGAGTGTTCTTGGACTATGCGCATGGTTCGTTGTCCGGGATGCGAGCATTGGCAGGAACTTCGTGCCTTTCGTTTTGGTGGCATGTTTCACCATTGGACACCCATAGCGGATAGTCCAAGCTATCGCGAAGGCTTTCAGACCTGGGAGCAAACTCTTATTACGAGACCTGTCATAGACCAACTGCTTTGCAATCATTGTTTTGCACAGGAGCATGGGCGCGACGAGCTAGGCCAGCTCGTTGCCAAATGGTTGAAAGTTCTCGTCACTTCGGAACTATGGAGTCTGAAGCGTCAGCTGGTCTGGGGCTGGCTCAAGCTGTTTCACAGTGTCAAGCGGCTACCTCAAGAGTATAAAGCCGAAGTCAAGGCTATGCTGCAGGACACGAGAAAGTCGGGGTATGCAGATGACTCCGAGCTGAGCAGAGCCGATACAGCACTGTTGAGGATGCGTCATCAGCAATGGATGAAACTTTGGGAGCGCATGCAAAAGGAGCATCCTACGAACTGGATCAAGGAAGAGGAAGACGATTGGTTTGATCGGTGGATGAATTATTATGACGAGACTGATGCCCATTGGAACTGGTTAAGGGGAATTAAAGAAGAGATTGACGAGAAGGTAGACGTTCTTGCGGAGTGGGCGTTGAGTAGAGACGGTGCAGCCTTGAGTTAAGATATCAACCCAACATTACTGTACATGTAGTTGAGGTATGCAACAGGACCAGGAGAGTATGATCTGAAGTCACTTGTTGGAGCCCAGAGATGAGATGCTAAGCTCAGCATAATTGTCATAGTCGTATACTCGTAGTTTATGCGTTTATCAATCAAGTATTTGCAATAAAACAGAGTGTTGACTGTCAAGAGCCGTCCACGAGTTGATCCTTTAGTCTAGATGAACACCAGAGGCTCCCTGTATTTTCTGGCAATGCTTGGCCCCTGAAAACCATTCCCTCGCCACAAGCACCAGAAAGCCAGGAGACCTGAAATGCTTTAAACAGCCGCATCTATGAATCCTGTTTCATAGTCATCATTGGATTAGATCTTGATTGTCTCTATATTGGCCATTCGTGCTGCTTTCAATGCTATGGCATCCGATTCTGGGCACCTTCCGGTTACCCCCTACTTGCTGGTTGTTGATTGGGCAGTGACTTCTGGAGCATTGTTCCCCATAAGGTATCTAACGTTGGCTCTTCTCTCAGCAATAACACTGCTGCGGACTACTTAGTCTGAACAGATTCGAGGTTTCATACGATGCTACTATTCTGACAGCAAGGTCAGTAGAGTTAAGTTAGCCGGTAGCGTAGACATCCTATCCTACCAAAAGACTTCCGGCCATTTGAGACCGGCTAAGAGGAACCAGTTCCCGTTATGTTAGATCTATGCTTAGTCGTTTGTTGCAAATTTTGCTGATCAGAAGTGCAGAGTAAAGGGAGACCGAAAGCTGAGTTCAGAAGTGCGAATGTGTCTGCCTTGTTGGTTGCGTTGCATCAGAAGAGAGTGTCCTCTTATCTAATGATTCGTCGTCGTAGCACCGCCCTCCTGAGCACACAAGCAAACGAAGGAGCTTTCCGGTTCAAATATCCCAATTCTTTGTGTTCCGGGACTCGATAGGTTTCGATATGCGAGTGGCTGACGAGAAAGTCCTTATAATGAACAGACCCATCGTGTCTGAATCTTCTCTTGAACCTCGATTCTGAGCATATCTGACTGACGACATTGAAACGTTAGCCGCCACAAAGCAAAGGAAACAACGTTTCTAACACAAAAAGCCTCGACAAGCTGACGAAATATTCCTTGCGTTCATCGGCGAGCAAGATGTACATCTTGAAGTGCTCCTGAACTACCAACTTGGCTAGAAGCCTAAGCCTCTTAACCTAAGAAGGCAGGTTGGACTCCTCGCGATTGAGAGTCTGCCAATATCACCAGGAGCGTCTAAACGGCAAAGAGCCGTTGCGAAGCAGAACATGCCAGGGGCGTATAGCGGCAGACAAATCTTGGTTCTCTGCGCGCAGGACACAGCGTACCCTCATACGGCCATCACAGTCCTCTAGCGTCTGCCAGACCAGACCGTTACCGTTCACACTCATTAAAAACACAGTAGTAGAAGGTAGTGAGGTATCCAAAGGTATTATTTGAGATGTTAAAATCTTCTAAGCACCGCAGCTTTGTCGACGACGTGGGGTAGGTTCAAGAATGCAACACATTCGAGAACGAGGCCGAGCTCTGTACTGCGACAGGCAATTGTGTCAAGCAGACGGGAGTGTATCGAAGGCAGCCTCTGCAAGATTCCAAGTCATCAGTGCTTGATGCTAGGCCTTCAGTTGAGGTTTCATGCCGTAGACGGTTCGGCATTTCGTTTCACTGCTTCCAGGAGGGGCTATTGGTGGGGTTGAACTCCCAAGTATTTACTCGATCGAATTTCTGGCGATTGACTGTGAGTCTGTTCGAAGTAGTAGCCATGATAAGGGCTTCGGGGAACCAAAATTGGGGTTGTCTCGCGACGTCGGTCGTAGTTTTCGGGGTTTTCGGGGCGTTGGTGGTCGTCCGAGGGCTTGTCGAAGTACGTTGAAGACTGTGAGTAGGCTCGTTAGTACTGGAGGAGCTCTCAAGGGGATCACAGTAGAGAATACCGGAGTGATAGGGGAGCCAGTCACTACCAGCGGTTTTGCACTCTTCGGAGGATGCCTCGCTTGGGCACCGTGGTCGCCTGAACCTGTGGTCTCTGAGCTATCACTTGGCTAGCAATGACTAGAGAACTTCCTTGGCCTGGGAAGTCTCAAGAGATCAGATCAATCTCTTACTGATGTCTTACGTGGTATGGGGTGTGGTTTTCGGTGTCATGGCCAAAGTTTTGTAGGAGGGAGTGTGTTTACCGGGACCAACAAGTGTCAGGGGTGTTGGTCGAGGTGGTGGAAAAATACCTTCCATTAATCTTTCAACCGAGCCGAAAATAAGGGAAGCCAGGTGCCAAGCAACAAGCATTCAATATCAAACGCCCATACGACTGACCGTATATCAACTACGGGATACTCAGCAGTGTTGCCTTTCAACTGTGCAATAGCTGCGAGTATGCTCAAAGACTCAGGATCGATCGGCACTGAAAAACGCAGAAGTCAAGAAACCTAACAAGGTAGTTTGCCTCTTCTGTCTTTGTACATGGGAGCCGAGATGCTTCAGATAAGTTCATCGATCGTCGACAAACAGCTGGTAGAAGTCCGAAGTCACTGCCTCAATGTCATTAACTATGCGCAGAATGCGGAATCTAAGAGTTGTTTTTAACTTGAATGTTCAGATAGTTTCCTGCTACAAATCGCAACGGGTGACTTCTTCTGGTTTCTTCGCTCCTTGTACTCACGGGCGCAGTCGTTCGTATTAGATGACAGCTGTGCATGGTTGTTCGCCTCTGGAAGACTCCATCAGGGCAATGGTCGGCGCTGGTCACCTAATTAAAGTCGGTTTATAAGAAACACCGATTAAACTTTCCCTGAGTTACTGTCGATTTATTCAAGTATCATCATGCAATCTGACGTCTTGGCCTGGCGGAAACAAGGAAATGGAAGGGACTTTGGTGCACGGACCACATCCCACTCGGCGGGTGGCATAGAACTTTGAAGCTATCCCCAACTCTCCACGAACTCGCTCATCTAAAGCATCGCGGACGAAAAGAAGAAAGAAAAACACCGCAAATTACTTCTCAAAATGTCCCGTATCAAGGCCCCCTCCAATCTCCCAGACCTTGTCAAGTCTGCTTTCACCAAGGCTTGCTCCGAGGGCGAGGTCCACTACTACCCCTCCCAAGTTACCATCCTCTCCGCAAACAACATTCCCGTAAGTCTCCCGTCCCGACTCCCACCTCCGCCCTCGAAGCTTCCGGGATGGTTGTAATGGGGTCGAGACACTCAGATCATGTCTAGTTTCAAGTCCGCTTCTCCCCGGCGCTGGCCAACAAGCCCAAGGGTCCGCCTCATGACCCGGCCAAGCCCCCCAAGGTCTTCGATCCCTTCGCAAATCCTCCAGCAACTCTCCGCATCACAGACTTGGGCAGTCAGCACTATCTGGTCTTGAACAAGTTCGCGATAGTTCCGGAACATTTCATTCTGGCAACAACAAGCTTCAAACCCCAGACCCATGTCCTCGAGAAGTTGGACTTGGAGGCCACACAGGCTTGCATCGAGGCGTACGAGGCCGCGAGGACCACCGAGGCTGAAGAGGGAGCTCGGGACGGAATGAATGGAGGCGGCGACGGATTGTTTGCCTTTTTCAACTGCGGAGAGCATTCGGGAGCCAGTCAGCCGCATCGGCATATCCAGCTGCTTCCCATTTCTCGGATGAAGGAGGGTCTGGACCATGACACTTCTTGGTCGATTCTCGCGCAGCACCTAACGAGCCAGAGCGCTCCATTCGTGACCTTTGCAGAGAAGATCAAGGTGGGAATGTCTGGAGAAGAGCTTCACTCGGTTTACCTACGTTTGTATCGGCAAGCCTGCCGTGCCGTGGCAGCCCATGCTGGGGATCCCAGCAGCGACGGGGATGCTCCCGCCGAAGGCGACACCAAGATCAGCTACAACATGGCCATGACCAGGGACACCTTAGTCGTTTGTCCTCGTTTAGCCGAGGGAGCGAGCATTCTGAACGAGGAGGGCACTGTAGTCGGTTCTTTGGCGTTGAACGGCACAGTGTTGGCGGGCACAGCTCTGGTGAAGAACGAGCTGGAGTGGGCGGCTCTCCAACGGGACCCCGAACGTCTACTACATGCACTCAAGAGGATTGGCCTGCCGAATTGAATTCACAATCGTGTTGTGAACTCCTCTCTATCTACCTAGAAACAGTGCCTCCAGCGGCAAGCAAATCGTGACCTATACTCCTTTCCTAATCCATTCCGATATCATAAGAGCCATTTCACCTATCCCGAGAAGCCCAACTCTGTGCCATTGGCGGCGAGAAGGAGCACCGGCAGTGTGCGGCGAGAATATGCTTTGGCCGTGAGGCGTCTTTCTATGTTCGTTCCGTCGTCAATGAGAGCATTTTCGCCTTGACCAAGGTCCTTCCATCCTGAGAGCCGAAGCGACAAGGAAAGATGATACCAAGGTGTGAAGGCGACGATGTGCTCCATTTTACTCCCTTTTTCTCTGAGAGTCCCTTACTCCTACATCCTGAAAGCGGTATTCCAAACAATGCCAAGTGTGAGCGTCGACGTCCGTCCAGCCCAACTTGCAGCGGTGTAATGGCCACATCGTGCCGATGGCATGCACCAGTGCTGCCAAAGGTAGATGCGACCATGTGTTATTATATGCAGAAAATCTGCTCGTCCGAAAGTCGTAGCTAGGCTACCGAGATATTGTCGATCGATGATGAGGAAAGATGTGCTCCGTGTTGCCTTGGAGGTATTCGTCGTCGGTTCGATCGAGAAAAGGGGGTCGATTACTGCTGCAGGGGAAGGACGTAGCCGGCGTCGACCAGCTGCTCCCACTTCTTGCGGCAAGCCGCGAAGCCGAAGCCATAGCCTGTGCGGGCCTTGACTTCACGAGCGACAAGTCCCCAGCGGAGTCTTCCAGCACAGCCGCCAATGCTGCGGCTCTGTACTTTGAACACCGCGGCGATGAGGGCGTTGAGCTGGAAACGACAACATTAGCTGATGATCAAGAAAGGGAAGAAAGGGGTGACTCCGGCTTGACTTACATGCTTGTTCGCCCAGGTAGGACGACGAGGCCTCTCATGCTTGGGCTTGGTCTTGGCCCGGTAACGACCACGGAGAGTCGATTCAGCTTCCGTAAACTTGCCAAGGACCTTGATCCTCTTGTAGCTGATGCCTTGAAGGCGGCAACGGACGATGAACTCGTCGCCGAGGCGCCTTTTCTCAGCCAGGTTGAGCCTAGCAGCGGCCTGGTTGTCAGAGGCTTCGGCCTGGGAGCTTGATTCTCCGCCTTCAGTCGAGGAGGGAGCAGGTGCCGGTATAGCGGAAGCGCCGACAAGGGTCAAGGCAGTGTTCATGGCCGTGGTATCTCCAAAGAGCAGAGGTCGAGCAGTGTTATGGGCCGTAGGAGCAGACGGCGACGAGTCTACGTCCGCAGTAGACTGCGAGACTGCGTCAGAGGTGAAGACGTCTGCCTCGGGAAAGTTCCAGCCTTCACTAAAGCCAACATACTCCTCGTGCTCGGCATCGTTCTCTGCGTCTGTGACGGCGCCTTCGTCGTCGGCATCGTTGCCGTCCATGTTAGCCTGATCATCAGGGAAATCGGCTTCCGAGTCATCAGTGAAGGTCAAGAAGGAGCTCATAGAGGGACTCTGCGGGATGTTTGCCAGAGCGTTGCCCGCGAAGACAGAGTGAGGCGCCATGCAGAGCTGGGGAGAGCTGTGAGACATAGGAAGAGAGCCAGGCGCCGTGAGGCCGCTCTGCTCTGCGATGAGTCTCTGTCGAGCCATAGCCCTCTGGCCCAAGGCATTGAGCGGACCCTTGGCCGGGAGCTGGGCACCGACATTGACGTGGAAAGCCGAAGGAGGAGGCATCTCAAAGGTATCGACGTTCATGGATGAGTCAGACGACACAGGGAAGCCGTTGTTGGGGGGAGCAATGAAAGGGGGGGCAGCATCGTAGCTGTCAGTTATACCGTTGACTTCAGCAGCCAAGAGGGTATCATCGAAGTTGTTGTTCGTATGGAAAGGCAGAGGGGGCAGGCCGAAGCTGCCAGTAGATGCCGACGCCACGAGACTTCCGCCGTTGACTTGACCTGGGTTGCGAGCAGCTTGCATGTTGGACAGCGTTCCCCATCCATTGACGAAGCTGCCGAGGAGAGGAGTCTTGGCGGTGTTAACCTGGGCCGAGGCCCAGTGGGCAAGATAATTGCCAGTCTGAGGCTCCCTCTTAAGGAGCTGACGGGCAGGCGAGCCTTGTGCATATGGATGCTGAAAAGGGGCATCCTGGGAAGACAGTAGTGTTAGCTATGTGGCCGTGTCGGTGTATGAGCACAGCAATTGGAAGGGGGAGAAGCATACCGAGTCATCTGCCATATACTTGGCCCAGGTATCGTCAGACATGACAAGACCAGGAGTGTTTGCGAGATTCTGAACCCGCAGATTCTGGCAATCTTGCCAGTTAAACTCCTCGGTGACAAGGGGAGGAACTGCAACAGAGCTCTGACCAGCAGGCTGGGTCAAGCTGTAGTCAAAGGTATCGGCGACCTGGGTAGAGTTGTTGGTAGTCTGGATGGTCAGGTTGCGGTGGTTTTTCGCAAAACCAGCCGCATAGCCCTGAGGGCCGCCCTTCTTATCCATTGCTATGTCTGGCAATGCTCAGTAACGCGTAATTGACCGCTCGTTGAGGTCCTTGAGGTGTTATCGAAGGTTGTGTCGTTGTGTATCTGTATACTGCCGCTGTCAGCAGGTTGCCGTGTGGTCTGGGTGGGAAGATGCTTGAGACTTACTTGAAGATCTCCCGGCGGTGACGAAAGAAGCGTAATTCTCAGAAGCTTGTGATGTTGTGGATGAAAGCAAGCTGCCGAGAAGGTTGGAAGGGTGTGCAGATGGAAGAGAAGAAGAGGAAGAGATTTCAGACGAGGAGGAGGTAGTGGGAAATACAGGGAGCGGAGGACAAATCGAGGTGAGTATGGCTGCAGCTGTCAACCACGTTCGATTACCGCCACCTCTTCGTGATTCAAGGCTAAAACCAGCTCAATAACAAACCTCACAGGCGTCCCAACGTCCGAGAACGGGGGGAAGACCGGTAGACGAGGTGTGGCCGGCCCGGGGGGCTGTGGGGGAGGAGACGAGCCGCGTCCAGGAAACTCTGGGACAGCTAAACGGCCCAATGAACAATAAGGGGCTACTGCAAAGGTTGAAACGTACTAGAGCATATGACTCCGTCTCTCGATTCACTTACAATGCCTCACTTTCATCGAGACTCGAGGTAGGCTTCCAGTCCTCTGATATAAGTCAGTTACGGGCCGCAGAGGCTTCCAGGAGACCCATGAGACTTCCTCCTAGACCCAGGATAGACTTGTTACCCTCCCGCGGTGGATAAGAACCTTGGAAGCGTAACGCAGATGCTTCTCAATGCGTCGAGTATCATCTCAAAGCGTTGTGGTTGTGTCCCATGCCAATTTCGAGATCCCCACACGTCCACGCCCCCCTGACACACGCCCCATAACGGCTGGCCGACTTTCTCTCCGATCGACACTAGCCAGGGGCCCGGTGACTAGCATTGGAGCTCAACGGTTGCTCTACAATGACGATGAATGGCAAACTACTCTCCCATTATGGATAAAGTGGCGTTAAGGAGGCCAGGGTGAGCCGGGGGCGGAGTCGAGGAGGATGTACAGCCTTGAGCCGTTGGCAAGGGCTGAGACAGTGAAGCAAGACTAGGATCATGGTCGGAACCATTGCAGCATCTTTTACAGTTAGTCTTGCCTTGGTTATTTGTGCTTGCCGTTGTTTAATTCTCCGAAATGGGAGGCAGCGGGTGTTTGGGCAACGCCAGCAAACTGAGGAGACGGCCT
This sequence comes from Stylonectria norvegica, assembly GCA_014621405.1. Lineage (NCBI taxonomy): Eukaryota > Fungi > Ascomycota > Sordariomycetes > Hypocreales > Nectriaceae > Stylonectria > Stylonectria norvegica. The sequence goes on from JAANBC010000002.1 coordinate 45,028, forward strand.
CGTGCAGCAGACAGTCCACTCCCTGAATAAAGAGCACCATACAGAGTGAAAGATTATGCAGGCCATGCAGGTGCCAGCATACGGGAGACAGAGAGGTTCGAGAATGGGCTGGATCCCCATTCGTTCATCGTCTTGTTGCAGCCAGGAGCCGTGGCGATGCTACAGATCGTGTGGACACTCCAAAAGTCGGTCACAGCCAGAGCTCATGCGCGTCATCTGCTCCAAGCCGAAGGTAAATAGATGCCCACCATTGCTACATGCATGTCCTTTTGCTTTGGGGGCGATCAAACAGCGCCCAGGGGGGCCTTTCCGTCCCTTGTCGCTGATCCCAGACTCGGCGTGGGTAAAGAGTCCAGGATGTTCGGCCTGGGCCGTCGTCCAGACCCTGCTAGGGCTCAAGGGCATTTCCTCAACGAGCGGAGAGCGCATACCAGGAATCCGGACGGGATCCATCACACTACATCGTCCCATGCATCCGTGTGGGTAGCCGCAGGGGGCGTCCCGTGGAGGATGAGTTTGGGCAACTCGAGCCATGTGGTGGGTACGCCACACGTACGGCACCCATACGGCTCATGAATACCGAGTAAATACCACCCTTGCTGTTGTGCCTGCGAGTTACAGATCATTCCTTATGGATACGCATTGTTTGGTGCGGGAGTTGGGTCGGGCTCGGGAAGATTCTGCGGATCTGGGATTAGGTGCCAGGAATGAAGGCCACTTTTCAGCACCATCACACGCATGTCTGAATAGTACGCCAGGAGCTGTCGAAATAATGCTTCTCGTTCTTTGCTGCCCGGTGAGAGGATCAGGAGCGGTCGAGAGAGTGTCTCCGCAACTTTATGCAGACGTCCGTCCGGCTTACTCGTAGTTGGATCCCGTCTAATCAGCATAACAACCACCTCAATACACTGGATCTTCTACTCTTGACCGCTTCTCTACGACGTATTTGCCCGCCGTTTTCGTGCGGCTGCTTCCTTGCCGACGTGGTGTTGTCGTGGGAGTTTACGATTTGCGACACATCTTGGAACGGCAGTCTACGCACGAAGCGTTCTGTCACTACCACCTGGATCTAGACGCCCATAAACTGCCCATTGAACACAATGGGGCATCCCCAAGTTCCTATTCTTGTTCTTGTTTTGATCCATCGCTCAGTCCATCATAATGTCATCATCTGGAGAGCGCTGCGGTTAGAATCAGGGACTGTGAAAGACGTAAACTTGCCAATTGCTCTTACCACCACTGAGCATCGACATGGTCGAACATTGACTTGACTTGAATGTATTGTAGCCACTCTCTTGAAGTTACCAGGACGGCATTTGGAAGAAGTTGACCTTCGTGACTGCTTGTAATGATTACCCCTGAAAATGCCCCGGTCGCTCACCTTCCGCAGAGGGTGCGCCAACTTCCATATTTGATGTCAACAGCTTGAGTCTTGTATCTATTCGGCACGGCTTCGGACTCTTTCTCTGGGGTACTCGTCGTCGTGAAGAAGTTTCGGCCGTCGTACATCAGTGCCTGCGTGTTGGGCCAAAGTTAGTCTCGGTGTAGCAGAGGAGCAGCTGCACGAAGACTTACCTGATCTTGCGTCGCGATCAATGCGACCTTCCAATAGAGTCCGCGGCAGAAATAATCTGTAGGTCGCTCTGTAGGAAGCTCCGTTCGAACGGGAGGTCTGGCAGTAGAGGAAGATTGCGCGTCGATGAAGGGAGCTGATCGAGATTTGGCCGGCTCGACAAGTCTGAATGCGGGAGTCTGAAGTCAGACAGATGACAATGGTAAACATAAATCAGTTTCAGTTGAAGGGAAACCTTTGCTGAGGAGAAGGAGGAATCAATGTACGCAGACTTGAGCTGGGAAGCACACGAGCTGGAGTGTGGCCAAGGGGGAATCCCAGTGCACCAAGAGCGCAAGCCTGGAAAGTCACCAAGTGGACAAGCTACCTAGCAATGATCCGCAACAGCCAGGTCGCAAGGTAAATCCAACCATGCAGTGTTAGGTTTGTCCAAAACCTATTTGCTTGGCTTACTTTCCATTCAATGCTCCGCAAAAGAGTTCACCGAAATACCAACACACCAGGATGGCGATGATGAAGGTCTCCCGGCTTTCGCGCAGGCCAAAAACGCAGCCACCAGCAACCGCACCATACAAAAAGCAGAAGACTGCACAAATTTACGTACTGGAAGAAGTATTTCAGGGGTTATCGGACACTGCTACAGAACATGGACTCGAACAGTTTTACAAGGCTCCAGGAGTCAACTAGCAGGACTCCCAGGGAGGGTTTCTATACGTATGTTTCCATACCTCGCGGCTTCGCAAGATTAGGTCACCGAAAATGGAAGTAGGAAGAGCCACTTGCGGGAGTGGCGTGGGTTTGTTACAGATCCAACTGCAAATGCGGTTAAGACTCGATGGGAGCCAAGATCTCGTAATGCGAGCAGGGATGGCGGGCCACATCAAAAATGTCAGGGGTAAGAAGAGCGTCGATAACTGGAATGAGAGTGAAGTTTGCTAAGGTAGCTGATAGGTTTGCTTTTTCGACAGCAAAGATCCTCCCTCTGTCATTATGAGTTTCTTCTTGTCAAACTCCACGCACAAGCTGTAAGTCAGCCTTCATGTCAAAGGTCCAGACATCCGGAACTGCACCAACTTGGCCAATGGAGTGCACCATCTTGATTTCTGAGCTGGTCAACAAATGATCCACCTGTATATCCAAGTGAAAGCGCCAGCGCACACAAACAACTTGAAATGATGGCATCGCCGTCATGAAACCAAAGAGGCATTGCCTGGGCGCGGGTAGCAACACCAAGTGGTATTGGATGTGGCCACAGTGATGGGACCTCATCGTCACTGGCTCATCCATCTGAGCGCCTGGTTGCTTGGAGAAGTAGCCCCTCAAATCCCAGGCATCAATGATATCGTGTCTTTGTTTACCCATTGAACACCCATTGTTTACCCTTTGTTTACCCTTTGGCTTATCTCGCAGTCCAGATGTTTGCCGAAAACTAACATAACGTGATCCAAAGCAACGAACTGAGGTGTGATTCACGAATGTCCGTCTTGGCCGCTGCTTGACGAATTGAGGATAAAAGCGGGGTGAGCGGGGCTGACAGGCAAAGAGGGGTCAAGGCGCCCGGCTAAGCCCACCGCTGTACGAATACTATACATGCACCCCTGAGGTGAGTTAAATCGACAGCCAATGAAATTGCGAGTTGACGACGAATAGGGCTGCTGTCAACTCACCTCCTCGTCAAGCTGTCTTGCGATATCGGCGAAGTCTCGCCAGCTGTAAGTTTTAAGTCAAAGGTGAAATGTCCATATCTTAGGTGAGGAGAATCTCATCAGACTGCAGACACACATCCACTTGGCACTCTGTGTCACGGTGTCACCAGGTCAACATGAGTGGCGACCAAATTGCTGGAGCGGGTAGAATCGCGACATATGCATGAGATGTGATGCTGAAAACCCCACGTAAGGATTTGGAATCTCGGAAATTCTCATGTAGGGCTAGATTTGGGCCGTCAGTATTGAAAACGTTAACTGGGACAACTTACTGATGTCCCCCTAAGCCATCCTCAACTGCGTTGGACCGACAGGCACACGAGGCTTGGCACAAGAGTTCAGACAATTCGTCAACAAACCTGAAGTTGCTACTGGGGCTTGCTCTGAAATCTCTTCCAGCTGGTAACTCGCATGGTGTTTATGATCCAAGTACTTACGCAATACTTCTCAAAGATGAAGAAGGTATTGGGAAATATTGGGTAATGCGACGTGACGGAGTTCTTCAATGTCACAACTTGTGTCAATTGCTTCAAGCCGGTGTTGAGTAAAGGATATTTTCATTGAGATAGAAAGGCATGGTGACCACTCTCGTACACACACGTTACTTCTGGAACTATCAATACATCTTCATGCATATCTTGACCTTCAATGTCGTGGCGTTGGGCTAGTTTCGTGATCTCACCACAACCTCCAGGGTATGCTTATTCCAAATAGGGACGTAAACCGAACTCCTGAACCTACATTCAAACAGTCAAGATGATTGAGAAAGTATCCATATAATCCAACTACTATCTGAGACCAGTAAAAGGTAAATCGTGCTCGGTATCACATAAGATAGATAGCCACCAAGAACTCCAAGCATGTCCTAGCATGCGTACATATATGAAACAGCCGCGAGAAGAAAGCCCCTGCGACCGCAGGAAACGCCAGCCATTCTAAGTTCAGTCATCCCACTCTTCGTCCAACTGATCAATCAACCTGTTCTCGGCCTCGGCGTTCTGCTCCCGCCGGGCCGGGCTCGAGGTGTTCAGGTGCTCATACCCCCCCCGACCCGGTATGCGCCGGGCGCATGACGACCAGGCGATGATGAACATATCCTACAGCCGGCACGTCAGTCCCGCCACGCTCAGGGGTAAGGTGACTCCGGTTTCAGGCGGGAAGAACGCACGCAGATGAAGCTCCAAATTCCGGCCCACAGACTGAAGTTGGGCAGTTGACGCCAGCCCCGAGCGTGCGCGACTGTTCGGTTGTAGAAGACACCGCCAAGGATATAGACCATCACGGTGATGATCAGAATGAGGCCGAAAACGCTACCGGGGCCGACACTGCCGGGCTTATGGGGTTCGGCGTGGGCGCACGCGTGGATGGATCTCGCTTCGAAGAAGTAGGCGCATTCGTCAGGATCGGTTCCGACAAAGGAAATGGCGGCCTGAGTGGTTGTCGGGTCACGGTCGCACAGGAAAGATATGATGGTGGACTTGCGCCTGGTGTTGATGTCGCCTTCGTCGACAACCTCGTGAACCAACGCCGAGTCCTCGTCGTCGTACACGAAGCCCGGCTGCGCTGCTCGCTTGACCTTGTTCGGGGCCCCGCAAGGCGAGCCACCGGTGTACTGGAGCACTAGCTTTCGGCCACGGCTTTGTAGGTCCATTGACTGAGATCTGCATGATATGTTAGCTCTCCACCCCAAGATTGATTGATAACGTCCAACTCACCCTATTGAGTAGATATTTCCATGTGACGAGTAATATGCGCTGATGTTCGCCCAGCCGCCCGCACCGACGCCCACCACGTCGCTCACAGGATCCACGACGGCCCCGCAAACGTTGATGGTGAAGTTCCGGCCGTAGTCATAACCCTTGGAGAAGTAGTCCTTGTGCACGCCTGACGACTTATGCGACCCCGTGGGTGGCAGGACGGCCATGTCGGGTCGCAAGTCGAAGAAGGCGCCACTGCCGGTAGAAGACGTCGCCGTACATGCTGGTACGTGTGTTGTGGTCGTCGGAGAGGGACTCGAGGCGTACGTCGCCGCGGCGACGAAAAGGAGCGACGCTGTTGGTAGACGCATCTCGAGATTGGTTCGGAGGGGTTGGACGAAGAAGAGGAGGTGATGCGCCTCCGGCGACGGCTAACAGAGCTGAATAGACGAGGCTATCATCAACCGAATGTCGCAAACCAGATGCTGAAAACGAGTGTATCGAGTGAGATGAAATCACAGATGGCGGAGGCTCTGTCTTCCTCGTTGTTGTCAGATTCAGAGTTCAGCGATTACCCTTTGCGTCTACCTCAAACTGTCATCAAAGGCAAGCCGCGACGCGTGTGCCATCTCATTGGCCCGTGGCCTCCCTGTGTGAGATTGTGTGAACTGCCGGACGATAAGGCAAGCCACCATTCGGCTAAACTATTTCTCCGGCGTATTCGGCAGCAGCCGAGTGCCTGGCTAAGCCGAATACGGATGATGGCGCAGCCTGTCGTAATGAGACGAGCCGGAACACCAGAGCTCCGGTGATGAGCCCTTCGTTTGCTGTCGTCGGTGACGCGGTGTTTTGACTCTCTTTGATAGCCCAGGATACTTGAGGATCTATAAGATCACGAAGGGTCTTCATCTCGATCCGAACTACGACCGGAACAGACCCAATTGCAAATCTCAATTGCAAATTGCAACTGCTCGTCACCATGGCTCCCAAATCGAAGACGGCGGTCTCCCAGAAGGAACATGGCTACGAGTTCTTCGGACCGTATGCTCCCAAGGCCCCAATCCCAAGGAGAAAAACGACCAAGCTGACTGTGTGTAGTCCCGGTGCCTTTGCAATCTCGTTCGGGCTTCCCATCCTCGTTTACGCCATCACGTTCGCCTGCAACGATATCTCGGGGTGCCCCGCGCCGTCCCTCCTTCATCCCAAGACGCTGTCCCTCGACACGCTAAAGCAGGAGGTGGGCTGGCCTCAGGATGGTATCGCTGGTCTTGTCAGTTGGAAGGCTACAAGCGGATACTTCGCATATCTCTTGTTGACCCTGGCACTATATCGGGTCCTGCCTGCGACTGAGGTGGAAGGGAGCGAGCTGAGCTCCGGCGGACGGTTGAAGTATCGGCTCAACAGTGAGATGTACCCCTCTGAATGTACATACTACAAACTGACAGTTATGTTCAGCCTTATACTCGAGCACGGTTACATTGGTTGCGCTCGCTGCTGGCACTGCTGCCTTGGGAGCCGAGTTCCCAGTCTGGACCTTCATCTCGGCGAACTACATCCAGATCCTGTCAATCAACACTATTACTTCGTTTGCGCTAGCAACCTTGGTATACGTACGAAGCTTCAGTGTGAAGCCTGGAAACATCGAAGCTCGTGAACTGGCAGCTGGCGGACACTCCGGTAACTTGCTGTACGACTGGTTTATCGGTCGGGAGCTGAACCCACGTGTCACGATTCCCCTGTTCGGCGAGATCGATATCAAGGAATTTACCGAGCTGCGGCCGGGAATGCTGGGTTGGATCATCCTCAATTGCTCTTGGTGCGCGCAGCAGTACCGGAACTTTGGCTACGTTACGGACAGCGCGGTCTGCATCACGGCCGTCCAGGCCCTCTATGTTTTTGATTCCTGGTGGAACGAGCAGGCGATTCTGACGACCATGGATATCACCACGGACGGTTTCGGCATGATGCTTTCGTTTGGTGATTTGGTTTGGGTGCCGTACGTCTACTCCCTTCAGACCCGCTACCTTTCAGTTCACCCGGTCTCGCTGGGTCCATTGGGCTTAGCTGGGGTGCTCTCCCTAATTGGCCTGGGGTTCTACATATTCCGCTCGGCCAACAACGAGAAGAACCGATTCCGGACCAACCCCGACGACCCAAGAGTCTCGCACCTTAAATTCATCCAGACCGAGAGCGGCAGCAAGCTTCTCACCACAGGTTGGTGGGGCGTTGCACGCCACATCAATTACTTTGGTGACTGGATCCAATCGTGGCCGTACTGTCTGCCCACAGGAATCGCAGGCTATCAGATCCTCAGCGCTGGGACCAAGGCAGAGGGTGCCATTGTGATGACAGATGGCCGCGAGGTCATCCAGGGTGATGCCAAAGGGTGGGGTATGATATTCACCTACTTTTACGTCCTCTATTTTGCTATCCTCCTAATTCACCGAGACGGCCGCGACGACGAGAAGTGCCAACGGAAGTATGGCAAAGACTGGGAAGCATACAAGAAGGTCGTGCGATACAGAATCGTCCCCGGCATCTACTAGACATGCTGGCTGCTGGAGCCATGTCAAGGGCTTAAGCTAGGAGCATCAAAGGGTGCATACGCCAAGTGCTCCATGGGCATGGACTGGTGACTTGAACAAAGAACAATCGGCCCGGAGCTAGACGGTAGGGGCTCTGAGGAGATCGAGGTGTAAAATAACCTTATGTTAGTAATGGCGGGGAACCGCTGAGACGGTCTTGACTTTTGAAGCTTTGCCGCATGCGTCTTCGACCGTTCGACCTCCTTGTAAGGGAATAGAGTCAGAGCGAAGTCTAGGCCCAGGAAACGGCCGAGCACGACGCCAGCAGACCGAGCCTTTGGAGTTGGGTTGCCATCGTTGCAGGGCTTGCTGCAGTTCTTAACACCTAGGTTCATGACGATGCGAGTTAAATTCCTGGGCTAGCCACGTGCTGGGTGTTCATCCACATCCATGATGCAGTGGAATCACCAGGCGGACTCATGGCTGGCCCAATCACGCAGCAGCGTGGAATTTCCAGTACGACTCTGTACAACGTTGCTTGCCTATGAGCCTACCAACATACGAAATGGATGCGGGAGTGGGAGAAGTGTAGAAAGTAGCGTGACGATGGCTTGTTCGCGGCCGCGACGGAGACCAGGCGAGTTCCCCAGGTTCAAGAAACGGGCCGAAGACCGTGGTACCATCGTGCAGAACGACACTACGGCGGTAGGGCCCGGAAGGCCGCTCGGCGACTCGGCGGTGCCAAGACGGCTGATGCTGGGGGTTGGCCAACGTGAGAATGCGGGGGAGATGAAGTCATCGTTGTGAGTGTCCGAGGGCGGAGCTGGGGAGAGGCGCGGAGGTTTGACTTACATTGTGGGAAATTATAGGGAGACAGAGGATGGCTAGTCTATTTGTACCGGAGCAGCTTTACACCGGAGCATCAAGTTGCATACAGTCATGAGAGAGCTCTACTTTTTACACATAGCAATTGAACATTCTGTACTTCGAAGATCCTAGGCAATTCAAAGAACAAAACCACGGCATATAAATAATGAAATAAGACAGGTGCTGAGGCTGGATCGTCAGTGGTGTTAGTATTGCCGATCACCATTCAAGTTTCATCCTTGTAGGCCCACTCACTCATCTTCCCATTGGAACTCGATTCCCTGCGCGTACGGCTTGTGATGTTCAAAAACTGCGGCCAAGAAATATTTACAGTGAGGCCATTGTCGAGCTGCAGACAAGTCTCAAGGAACATATGCAAGTGATTGCAAGCTCCAAGTGGAGAATTGGTCTATGGCTCAAGTTGTCGGGAGGATGGACTGGTGATACATACTAACAATAATTATCGTCACCCAGCCCCTCCACTTTCCACCCTTCTCCCCAGTCTCCCCAGTCTCCCCAGTCTCTCAACCTGCAATACCTAACTTCTGTCTCCCCCTCCGCAAAGCCTCGTCCGAGATCGTGCATCCATTCCCTCGACCAGGTTTACAAGACCCTGGATGCCGTGCACCATCGGCCCTTTTCTGCTGCCAATTCATGGATTAAAGTCCCCGGAAATGGTCGGCCGCGCGATCCCCCGCAGCCCGTGTCCACTCCCGCTGCAGCACGACCCTCCGGCTCCAGCTTGGCTCCAGCTTTTCTTCCTCCACGGGACGACGACATCATGGACAATGGGGACCCGGACCCCCGAGCAGTGAAGTTCGCTGCTGTGGGGAAGAGTCCGAAGGGGGGAATGAGGGTGAATCGATCGGCCGCTAGCTTCTAGTCAGTCATCCATATGAGTGACTTGCTAGGTTGTCTGAACCACCTCAGTTCATCAGCTGGTACGCGTCGAGACAAGGGATGTGAGCACAGCAGCGAGGTATTGTTGCATAGTGCATGATCACCTGGCTTGCATGGCTATTGGACTTACCTACACGACACACCACCAAAGGTACCTCTTCTCTCCCGAGACAGTCGAGATTCGTGCCTAGTATTGAATTCGTCTTCCGTCCTAGAACTTGGAACCAACCTTGAAAGTCTATCCTCCAAGGCTCAACTCGCGTCGTATATCTAGCCCTCGCCTCCCGCCGGTTTTCTGTGATGCTCTCACTCACAGATCATTGTGTCTTATATTCACTGTGATTGTGTCAGCGTCTCTGTACCTTATACAGACCCGTTCATTGTCAACAACATCGTGGGACTCGTCTCCGTCTAGTCTCGTCGTTGACGAAACACCAAGAACTATGAGGACGGCATCGCTGGTAGCCGCCGCGCTCCTGGCTGTCGGCTCGGACGCGATCAATCCTGCCGCAAATTCAAATGTGAGTCGATTTTCATTCCGCGAATATTGAAACAGGTTCTTTCCCTAAAGATCGTCGTTTGCTTTTGTCGCTGGCCAACCGCGTTCTTTCCTGTCGGCTGGTATGGATCGGGCTGTTGTTTATTCGTATCCATCCATTGGACCCAATTGGATATTGAATGTTCACGCCACCACATCACGCTCGCTCTCCTCTACTCCATAGCCTCTGTCCTTTGGGTGGCAATGATAGCGAGTTTCACCTTCGCCATGCAGACGTCCCTCGCTTTTATTCTCTCTGCATTCGCTGTCGCTTCTTGGTGCAATGCTGATTCGCACTCGCCGCTACAGGTTGCTGCTCGGGCCGAAGACCTCGCTCACTCGCCGCCGCACTATCCATCACCATGGATGGATCCCAAGGCCACAGGCTGGGAGGATGCCTATGCCAGGGCCAAGGCCTTTGTCTCTCAACTGACCCTCCTTGAAAAGGTCAACCTGACTACAGGTGTTGGGTGAGTGCTTCCCGTGCTCGTAGCTATTATTGTGCCTTGATACTAATAAATGACTGTAGCTGGGAGGGCGAACGATGTGTTGGGAACGTTGGTTCTATTCCTCGCCTGGGCATGCGTGGACTGTGCATGCAAGATGGTCCCTTGGGACTTCGACTATCGGACTACAACAGCGCATTCCCTGCTGGCATCTCCGCTGGCGCATCTTGGAGCCGAAAGCTATGGCAGGAACGTGGGCTATTCATGGGCACCGAGGCCCACGAGAAGGGAGTTGATGTTCTTCTCGGCCCCGTCGCTGGGCCAATTGGTCGTGCTCCTGAAGGAGGCCGCAACTGGGAGGGTTTCTCGGTTGATCCGTACTTGGCTGGCATTGCTCTGGCCGAGACTTCGACAGGTATCCAGGAGGGCGGTGTTGTTGCTTGCGCGAAGCATTGGATTGGAAACGAGCAGGGTAAGTTTCTTGTCCCTTGCGTCTAACGCGGAGAGATGCAAAAGAGTTGACAATTCGAAGAGCACTTTCGACAGGCCGGTGAAGCCAAGGGCTACGGCTTCAACATCACCGAGTCCGTGTCCTCCAACATTGGCGACAAGGCCCTGCACGAGCTCTACGCCTGGCCCTTTGCCGATGCCGTGAAGGCAGGTGTTGGTTCTATCATGTGTTCCTACCAGCAGACCAACAACTCGTACGGTTGCCAGAACTCCAAGCTCATCAACGGCATTCTCAAGGAGGAATTGGGCTTCCAGGGCTTCGTCATGAGCGATTGGCAAGCACAGCACGCGGGCGTTTCCACTGCTGCCGCTGGCCTCGACATGACCATGCCTGGTGATACCTCCTTCAACACTGGTCTCAGCTACTGGGGAGGCAACCTAACTTTGGCCGTCGTTAACGGGACTGTCCCCGAATGGCGCATTGACGACATGGCGATGCGAATCATGGCGGCTTTCTTCAAGGTCGGCCGAACTGTTGAGACGATGCCCGATATCAACTTCTCATCGTGGAGTCGCGATACCTTCGGCTGGATCCAAGCTGCTGCTAAGCAGAACTGGGGCCAGATCAACCACCAAGTCGATGTCCGCCACGACCATGCCCGCCACATCCGCGAGTCTGGCGCCAAGGGTGCGGTTGTGCTCAAGAACACCGGCTCATTGCCGCTAAAGAAACCCAAGTTCATCGCAGTCATCGGTGAAGATGCTGGTGGCAACCCTGCTGGCCCGAACGGCTGCGCTAATCGCGGATGCGACAACGGCACCCTCGCCATGGCATGGGGATCGGGAACCTCCGAGTTCACATACTTGGTGACGCCTGACCAGGCAATTCAGTTGCAAGCCGTCGCCGATGGAACTCGATACGAGAGCGTCTTGGCCAACAACCTGTGGGCCGAGACCAAGAACACCATCAGCCAGCCCAATGTAACGGCGATTGTCTTCGCCAACGCCAACGCCGGAGAGGGATTCATCAATATCGACGGCAACGAGGGCGACCGAAAGAACCTCACTCTGTGGAAGCAAGGCGATGAGCTCATCAAGAACGTCTCTTCCATCTGCCCCAACACAATCGTTGTGCTACACACTGTGGGCCCAGTGATTCTCACAGAGTTGTACAACAACCCCAACATCACTGCCATCGTTTGGGCTGGTGTTCCCGGCCAGGAGTCTGGCAACTCAATCACCGATATTCTCTACGGAAAGGTCAGCCCCGGTCGATCGCCCTTCACTTGGGGCCGTACGCGGGAGAGCTATGGCACGGATCTCCTCTACAAGCCCAACAACGGCAAAGAAGCTCCTCAACAGGACTTCGCCGAAGGTGTCTTCATTGATTATCGCCATTTCGATCGCGCTTCCTCTCAGTCCACCACCAACGACACTGAAGCTCCCTTGTACGAGTTTGGATTTGGTCTCTCCTGGTCCACCTTCAAGTACTCCAACCTCCGTGTCCAGCGTCACTACAACAGGCCCTATACCCCTACCAAGGGCAAGACTATCGCTGCACCCGAGTTGGGCAACTTCAGCACTAACCTGGCGGACTACACATTCCCGTCTAACATTCGTTACATCTACCAGTTTATCTACCCTTGGCTCAACACTTCCTCGTCCGGAGCCGCGGCGTCCGGCGACCTTCACTACGGCAAAACCGCCGAGGAATTCCTCCCTCCCAAGGCCCTTGACGGCACACCCCAAACTAAGAACCCAGCCTCCGGTGCTCCTGGTGGAAACCCCCAGCTTTGGGATGTTCTGTACACCATTACGGCGACCATCACCAACACTGGCAAGGTCGCGACTGATGAGATCCCCCAAGTCTACGTCAGCCACGGTGGCGACGATGAACCCGTCCGAGTTCTTCGTGGGTTCGAGCGGATTGAGTCTATTGCCCCCGGCCAGAGTGTCACATTTACCGCTGATCTGACACGCCGTGACCTCAGCAACTGGGACGTGGTCTCTCAGAACTGGGTGGTAACGAAGCATCAGAAGACGGTGTTCGTGGGGAGCAGTTCGCGGAAGCTGCCTCTGAGCGCAGTCTTGAAATAGAATCACAATGTTAGTTTGAACTGCGCCAGGGGCACTGGATACTGCGGTCCTTGTGGCGAGTTCGTTGACGATCGGAAATCTTTGGCATTTCGAGACAGCCTTTGGTTTGCGGTTTTCTCGTGGGGATTCTTGTATATACTTACTTGATTAATGAAGCAGCCAGTGTATCTGTCATGTGCAGGAACAGGCTTGACTGGGGTTAAAAAATATCTTTACTTTCTCACTTTAGCTCTGTGTCCTCCGCCCTCCACCCTGCACTTCATCGCGAACCGTCTAAGAGTCATCGATTGATGCATTGATGGCCCCGCCACTTAGCTTGTATGCTGTAGTACCTTTGGGCACTTGGGTGTAAGGCTGATGCTTTGTGGTGCTCTGTATTGCGAGTTTTTGCAACCCCATTATATTATTTCGTAACGTAGCAATTGTGTTCGTGTACCTCCTGAAAGTTGAGTATCTCAACAACATATTTTCCCGACCGTAAAGGGATATGGTAACGAATATTTGCAGTTCCGGATAGTCGACACAAAGGTGAGAGGGTGCGAGAGCAGAGATAACATCCCTTGATACGAGAGGTTGTTCTGGAGTAACGACGTTTTGGTTCTGCAACCAATCAGACGATCGACATTGACCGAAAGTGGCTGTTATCTGTTTGATCATGAAGTGCAAAGGTGGTTTTAAGTGGTACGGGCGGAGCGGCGAACTCTGGCTGCTCTCCTGACTATTATACTACGTGAGTGAGGGATGTTTCATCTCCGAAGGTCTAATGAAGCAGCAATGACTCCGTATGAGTGGATTCTCAGGTAAACCTTCTAAAAGAGCACACGAAGGTCGTGATGGTATGCACTATTCTAGTTGTAGAAATGGCATATGCTTAAACCTCATAAACGCTACCACAGCCAAGACAACATCGATTCTATGCAACCCAATCCCTCCTTGAAGCACAGGTTTCCAAACCAGGTATATGTTGCGTGTTCACGGTCTACGAAGTATCGGGACATGTCGACAGTGATACTCAATTCGGAGACCGATCGCGATGCCTGGTGAACCGCTCCTTGTCCAACAGACTTCCAAGGGTTCTTACTTTGCCCATCACAAGCCCATAAAAACATCCCACGTGATAGGGGGTAAAGGGGTATTCCACGTCTTATATAAACGGGGCTCTGTCGCCGTTTTCATCTTGTGGTGCTGTGGCGTTTCTGGGGGAGGACAGGAAGCAGAAGTTGACATATGGTAAGGCCCCATGATGTAGTGCTCGTGAGTTGGACTTACAAGTGGTAGAGCCATCTTTGCGGAAGGACGGAGCACACGTTCTCGCCTTTAACATCGGTTAAATGAGGTGGTGCAATGGCTCTGAGGGTCAGTAGCTCGCAAGAGGCGGTGCTTGACGACATGTCACGGCTTGGAACACTTCCGCGTCTCACCATATCCATCATGTTTCCAACATCAACGAACAGAATCGGCAACGGCACACATGTATCGTCAAATTCATCGGCAATTTTGAAGAACTCCGAGCCCGAGATGCTCTCATGAAACTTCAGCCACGAGCATCGCACCAATCCAAGATTTAGGGAAGACAAGACGCACTTGATGTCAACGACGCCCAACGTGGAGACTCATGGAAGTTCAAAGAAAAGAAAGCGTCAACGCGAACAGGGCAAGGGTCATACAGCAGAGCAAACGGCAGGTCCTGAAGCCACAGCATGAAACCCGCTGTCAGCCTCACTCGACGTCTGGATCACGAGACTGAACTGGCAGCGGCATCTTGCAGAGACAGCGAGGCCTCGCATTTGGAACTCAACCGGGAGCGGTGCACAAGGCGACGTAGGCGGTCTCGGAGCAGCTTGAGTCATTGCGAGAACCTTTCCAGTTGAATTTTGGACAAGTGTGATTTGTTGCATAGGCCGCCGGGGGTGATCCGTGGCGGGAGCTGCAATTTGTATTTTCCAATACCCTGCTGCCATTTGAAATTACAAAATACTACCTTAGCTAGCCACCAACACAAAGGTTCGGGTGTATAAGACGGCGAATCCCAAAATAATCATTTGCTTGTATATCCTACTTTTCCCAGCTGAATTCCCAAACCAAACTCATTTAGACGTACCCAATTTTCATCAGATCGAGCATCGATGCCGCAGAGCGGCGATGCGCGCCGCCATGCACGCCGTCATGCGAGCTACATCCCACGAACTACGACCGCCTCGTTTTGTCTGAGCGACGAGGAACCGTACAACTTGGCTTGTGCTTCGGCAACTTGTGTTGCTATAATATACACCAGAATCATACGAAGGGCGCTGTTTTGGTGGGGCTTTGAACAGTGGTGTACGAATACTCGTCGGGTTTGATTCTTATCGCTCCAGTTACCTCTTGTTTGACTTGACCTCAGTGAAAGCGGTACGTGACATCACCAACTACAACGAAATAAGCGTATGGTTTTGGTTTCCATCCCATCTCTCAGTGAAACTACAACCATTGAGAAAGGCGACCCAGTTTCTGCCTAAGAGGCAACCTGGTGAACCCTGCAACAGTTCCTGTCCTAGATGGCTGTCCTAGGTGGGCTGTGTTCGTTGGGGGCCGTGTACTTTGGGTTCGCCGCGCCACGGGCTTTGTAGATTTCGGAATTGAACAAAGGGAATTACGAGTGTATCTGAGCCCTTCCCCACACAATACCGGTGTCTGTGCGACACTGCCAAAGGGAAGCATAGCCTCAAGTCACAGCCAGCAACGCCAGCAACGCCAGCAACGGCTGGAGGTAACACCAGCAAATGCTGCCTGTTCGTTGGGGGTAATGTACCACGCAATACCTAAAGTGTTTGAAGACTTACATGTCGACACACCTAGTCTTTCAAGCACGGGTGTCGGTTTCACAGCAGCGGGTGACATGGGTCACGCGGTTTCGCTAGGCATAATGAATACCAAGGATCCGATTGACGCTGTTACATAGATATGCGACCGCGCGAGGATCGGAGATGGTTGTTTCGACACTCCAACCATCTTTAATACAGCTAAAACTGTGCAAACTTCTGAATAATACGCACAGCAAAGTGCTTCATATACCTGTGTTTCTTCGTAAACAATACTCATTCAGGCTAGCTGTATGCTGCGGCGATTGGCGAGTCTCTCCCCAACTCAACGGCCTCTCTAGGTTGAGCCTGATTCTGGGGAAAGTTGGACGTTGCACCCAGACTCGTGACTCGTCTGGTTCATCCATACCTTATGTTCAGAAGTTGGCAGCTTGAGGATGTGTACAAAGTGTAACATCTGACGCCGCCGGCTGATCCCCTTACCCAGAAACTCGGATCAATGCCCCACCACACCACACTCATACACCCACTGCCACACTGGTACCTACAACGTGAATCCCAAAGTGCAAATTCTGGAGACTTCCAATACACCCATTTGTGAGTTGGAGTGCCTAGGAGGCCTACGAGGCCTCTCATGAGGCTTGATTTGTGCCACTCCCGTGTGAATCATGTTCATTCGCCGAGTATAAATACTAGTCCCATCTCTCCCGCATTGCACTTCCTGCCGCCCACTACTGCACAGTTCTCCTGCAAGCCATCGACTCCTACACCAAAGGATCTTTATTCGTTTGTCTGATCTCTTGTTCAGTTGCTTTGAGCACTTGTATTACTTTCAAAAACCCTTTCTGCTTCAAACATCTCAAACCTCGCGTTTGCCAGCTTAGTAGAAGCGCCCCCAGAACGCCCCTCAGCTTGGACCTTCGCACATCCTCCAAAACACTGTCGAGTTTCAAGTCGTCTTTGTGGCTATTAATACGCCGACCGACAAAGGCCGTCTAAGAATCGAACAAGATCGAGCATCTGCCCTGCATACCAAAAGTCTGGGGTCAAGAAACTGCCTAATTCGGCAAGAAATCACCAAGCACTAAGTGCTTTAACTACACGAACCTTTCCCTCATCAACGCCGGTCGGTAAACCGCAGACTTCGAGTCAACAATCTTTGTCTGATTCAATCTGGAGTATTTCAGAGCCATGCCGCACGCAACGAGTTGCTCTCAAACCTGGGTGTATCCGCCTGGGGATAGTTCAAAGAAGAACCGGACATGTCAAGACTTGCATTGTGATAAAGGTGTTGCAAGAGGGCCTCATAGTGAAAGGTATTCTCCATACTGGTGCAAAGATCGTGAGTAAAGCCAAAGATCAGTCTTGGATATGCGCATCAATTCTAACAGTATGCAGACGCATGTCATGTTGGGCCAGCACGATGCAATAACCGCAAGAGCCGGAGAGAGGATTACTGCAGCCAACGTAGGTTCTCGTCTGACTACTACACTTTACGGTCTCTCACTTCGCCTATGTAGATGCCACTTGCACAGCTCCAGGTTGCGAGGCGAGGCCGAAATCATTGTCTCTAAAACCGTTGCCATGGTACTGCATTGATCGTATGGCACCCACTCCAGGAACAAATAGAGGAAATGTACTAACCTGACTCTTAGATACGTGCCGCCACTACAACCGCTTAAACCAGACTGGATGCTCAAAAGGTGTGACCCTTGGGTCGGACTACTGCGAGGGCCACCGACATCAATACTGGGCGAGAACAGCAGCAACCACCAGTTCGGTCTGCAGGACACCGCAGTGTCCTTACCAACCCGCCGACAACAGCTGGTACTGCCTGTACCACAAGTGTCTCAACTGCGAGAACCAAGCCGAGGATCTGGAGCAGCGGCTGTGCTTCCACCACCAGATCCCGTCCTGCCCTGTGATCGATTGCACATTGCGGAGAGATGTGACAGCCACGAATAACCTCGACGGGTTCTGTGCTATCCACAGAAGATGCCGGGAGTATGAGCGCGGGTGCGACGGAATAACGACACAGGAGGACCTTTACTGTGATGCCCACCGGTGCTCTATGAGTGGCTGCAACTCAAAGCGGGATCTTGTCCTCGATCCGCAAAATCCCTACTGCGAAACTCGTAAGTCCCGACCTAGATTCTACAGCTATAAGAGAACAGAAGCTAACTGAGAGTCAGACACTTGCATAGAGGATGGCTGCATCAACGTGAGAGTCAACAACGGCGACTTATATCGCCGTTGCCGCTACCACACATGCCACCGAATTGGCTGCCACATCAAGGCCGTCTTCGCAGGGGGCTTCTGTCTCGACCACAACTGCGACATCCAAGGCTGCCAAGAAGAGAAGCTCGGCGACGCAAGCTACTGTAATGACCACGTGTGCAAAGAGGGTGGCTGCCACGCTGTAGCCAAAGCGCCGGGCGGATACTGTCAAGCTCGCCACCATGCATGCGCAGCCCCTGAGTGTGCGGCACGCAGGGGCGACGCCGACTATCCTAAGCTCTGTGAGCATCACGGACGCAAGAAGCTCCATCGAGATGGGATCAGGGCTGGCCGGGAGGCACTGAAGTCGGAGCTTCGGAGTCCGCCGACATCTTATTTCGAGAGCAACTCCAGCAACATACGCATGTCGCCGAGCCTTTCAAGTAGGACGTATGATGAGGCTTCGCATATGGGAACGCACGAGATCCTCGAAAGTGTGAGGAGATCGTCAAAGGAAAGGGCGATGTATGACGATTTAAGGAGGAAACAGGACGAGTTCACAAGGGAAACCAGGGAGGATTTCAAAAGGAACAAGGCGCCAAGGATGTCATCGGCCCGGCCCAACATGGGAGACCCAATACCTGGTGTCCGTCATGTTCCAGTACGACCATATGGTTCGAGCGGCTATTGATGCGCACACTACAAGGCCAATACTATACGTTTCTCTCAGGAAGGTGTTCGGACTAGTACGAGTAGTTATCTACCACCGCAATTTGTACGAAAGCTGTGGAAGGGCTTGATATATGTCGGAGGCATTGGGGTCCATGCCTGTCAAGTTGCAGATAGACAGACACAAGGCAAGCATCTAGGAAGAGGAGGATTTAGGATGTGCCTCATTCATTTCTTGGATACGGAGCAAAAGATTAAGATACCCATTTACTTTATGGAACTTCTCCTGATTATGACCACCTTTAGACAAGTCATGCAGGATACTCATGGATCTGCACCTGATGTCGTTCCTCGCGCACCAAGGAGACAGCTTGGCTCACTGACCAAAGAAAGAGCCGGGAGATAAACTGACAAAATCTTTCCAGAAAAGAAGCGCCCAGGCTTTCACTTGGCACCATTCGATGGTGCGCGACCTGACCTCACACAGGGTCGTCCGCCAGCATCCACCGGCGCCCAGTTCGATCCTCCCTCTAGGGATCGAACACGCACGGTCTGCCATCCAGCCACCTGCTCTTGATAACCCGTTACCGGTGAGGCCAGAAGGTCCCTCCGCGGGTGTTTGCAGTCCCAGGTACTCTGGCTGATAAAGCCTTGACAGCATCTCTGGCTGTGGTTGGTGGAAAAGGGGCCTGGGTCGAACGGCCAGCTGGCAAGCACTGGCTGACGCCTTCAAACACAGGCACACACTGATATTCTTATGTAGATATCACGTGGCCTATACTCTACAAGATGAAGGGGAAATGCATGTATTCGTACTGCTGTTTGATTCACTTCTCAATTACTGTGTGGTATTGTTGGAGAATTCTCATGTACCAATATCTCTTGTGTCTATGCTGGGGGATTTGTGCTATCCGAATACATGTATGCCGTAAGTACTTCATCTACTGCCTCGTATTACTTACCTTCCATCATACCGAAGTCGGTAAGTAAATGTGACGTTCTCCAAGCCCCCCTTGCCTTGGTGAGCTGTCGCTGAATATCTAAAGCGCGAAAGTATCCTTCGACACTTCAAGTGAGAAGGCCCAAGTCCTCCTCGGCCTCCAAACTCGACGCCGCCCGCTGCCACTCAGGTAACAAATGGATCTGCTCATCCAGATTAGCTGCCTGATCATCCCTAGATCTCACCTGAAACTGGGCCGTATAACCAAGAATCATCAACATCCTCAGTACCCTGAGGAAACGAACCCGATCGGATACGTTGACCGGCTATAGAAAGGTCATACGTCTTCTGAGCTGGGAGCATGACTGAGAC
Source organism: Stylonectria norvegica (assembly GCA_014621405.1). Taxonomy (NCBI): domain Eukaryota; kingdom Fungi; phylum Ascomycota; class Sordariomycetes; order Hypocreales; family Nectriaceae; genus Stylonectria; species Stylonectria norvegica. The sequence goes on from JAANBC010000002.1 coordinate 64,826, forward strand.
GAGGAGAAGCGCCCACCTGGTATGCCGATGACGACGAACGTCCGTATAGGGGCCTGTCGCATTCAATCCTAGCTCTCTACTGTGCTCTCGGCTCACAATTTGCATGCGGATGGTATACCGAGCGAGATGGGCCTCGAGACTCCAAGTTCTCTTGTCTGGTCGCGGCTGGTCATAGCACCAGACACCCGGCTCGAACTCTGACAGCTTGACTCGAGCAGCGACGGCGTCCACGTACATGTCAAATCTGTATTCTCCGTCGAGGCGTCGTGAAAGACAGTCGTCCCACAATTCGCGCCAGGCATTACGTTCTCCCCTACCGATCGTGTGTTCTCGGAGCGCTCTCATCTCTGGGCCGGTAAAGTCGATGATATTCCTGGGTTGAAGGTCCCAGGTCCACTCCCACGTACGCTCCACAGAGTCACCATCCTCAGAGTCTGCCATTTTCACTGTTGGTTAGTGTGGCTGTTGGTGATATGGCTGGCTTCACTTGTTGCTTGGCTGCTGATCCTGTTGGGGTGGAGAGAACTTCTTGACTGGGTAGATACCTAGTCAAGAAATTGTGAAGAGGAGTGAGGAGAGTGAGTTGAAGAAGAAGCGATGTTTAGGAGTAGAAGAGGCGCTTCTTATACCCTCAAGGCATGTTTGGCAGCCAGTCACTGGGAGGTAAATGTTCATCTAATCTTGTGTTCGTAACTTTGTACACATGATACGACTGTCCTGTAGTATGGTCTTGGTCTAGTGTTGTTAAGTGCATCTGTTCAAAGGTGTTATTCAGCCTACCGGTAACCCCAAGGTTGCAAAGAAGATCTTACATGTGTTCTTTGCTTGACTTGATAAATGAGTTCATGACTAGCAGAAACAGGCAGAGAAACTATAGTATACCCCTTTTAGCCCAATCAGGCGAGAGGACACAAGCGAACAATGCTTCAAGTCTACTGTGAACATGGACTTATGAGGGCTCAAGTCCGCACCTGAACCAAACTGAACATAAAATTGACGACTTACAGAACAGACCATGGACAACAGCAATGTGCATCCTTCAGAGCTGAGTGGCATTTTACCTATGTTCGCTGTTCTAATGCGCATTTCCCTGAAGCCGGAGCTAGGTGGGTCTCAGCCGGATATCTCGCGCCGCACCAACATCCGGAGGCCGGCCTGGACCGCGGAGCGCATGGATCCACACGCGCCGAACCCAGTCTTTTTGGAAAATTTGCGGACCCAGGCCGGCCGCTACTTTGGGGCCTCTGCGGCGGCAAGAGTTGGCGCTATGTCAGCGGTGACTGTGGGACCCGTCCGGGATTGACGAGGCGTGAAAAGTATGACGGAGATTGGCTGTTGGTTGTCCTTCACTTAGTAGCGAATTGCAAGTGAGCCAAGCCGTATTGAAAGAGCTGTTAGCCAGGTGAAAGCATGTCATTGGATCGAAGACACATTGGTAATTAAACTGAGTCGAATGGAGACGATTGGTGACTTTACTGACTACGAACTCAAGAAGACGACAACGGTTGACGCGGCCACAATGACCTTCGATTCATCTTACCATTGACTACTGCTGACCGTATCCCTATTAAGAATGAGAAATGAGGGTCATTCGATTCTCGTGTACAGACAGGCACGATCCCATACACATTCCGCGGAAGCCTCACTGCAATCCCCTTACATCCCGGGATAGTGACGTTTCCCTTCCGGCACTCACTTACAATTTCTATACGTCCCTCGCAGCACACGGGAACTGTTTCATCGTGTCATCCAATCATTTCTAATGGGGCAGAGCAAATTCTCCGAAACCACACCGTCGTTAGAGTCTACGAGATGATCGGCATCAACTTCCGGCGCGCACGGCAGTCGCGAGGTCAATCGTGCAAGGGCAGTATGGAGCCTTTCGTGGGGATCGTCACTCGTATCTAAAAACGGAACGCATCTGCCGTAAGATCTGGGACAACACATTCTGGGCGCCCGTGATGATGATGACGGATATCCACTTAAGAATATCCACTATCAGAATGGGAAGCAGTTGCGCTTGTGGACTCTATGATTGAGGCTGTGATGTAGACGTCAGTTGTCGAGATGAGAATTGGATGTTGGTATAAAAGACAGACGTAATCGACAGCAAGAAGAAGTTCTGAACCACCAAGCTTCTCATCTACAGTCATCCAGCAACTTCAATCACCATCACTCAACTTCCAGCAAACAATTCTCCCTTTCAACTCCTCAACCAACTCTTCAATACTTCATCATGCAGTTCGCCACTATCCTCGTCTCCGTCGCTGCCCTCGCTATTGGTGCCAGCGCCGCGGTCCTCCCCCGGGACACCCACGTGGCTGACTTCCGCGTCTTCGGTGAAGCTGGCTGCTACAAGGACAACCTCGGTGTCTTCACCGTTCTCGACACCGACTTCACTCCTAATGAGTGCAAGTCTTTCGAAGGAAACGTTGTCAAGTCTCTCAACCTTGGAGATATCAACGACGGATGCACCAGTAAGCCCATTTCCCAAAACATCTATACGATACAATTCCCGTTACTAACATACTCCAAGTGTACATCTACCCCGAGAACGGCTGCGGCGCTGGCCGCCGTGCTATCGGCGCCGGTGACTGCCAGGAGGCCGCCGGTCTCTGGAAGAGCTGGTCCATCCAGTGCGCCACTGATGCCAACGGCAACTAAAAACTTCCACCAAACTTGGTAGATTTAGCAGGGCATTGTTTACAATGCAATTGTTGTATATATGAAGCATGGTCGAGCTGATCAGTGGAGATGCTGGGTAGCTCGGGGGATGAACCGATACTAGCATCAAGATTGTACTTTAGAACGACAATTATAGACTCAAACATATTCACTTAGTATTTCTGAAGACTCGTTGTATCTTTTTGCCATCTTCCGTCTTTGACATTGAACGTCTTCGTTGATTCTCGTTGGACATCGGTGTCTTTTGTCGTCTCCTTGATCATGGCCTGCTCTTTCATAAGTGTGCTCGTCACATTATAGAAGTCTCTCTTCGAATGTTCTCAAGTTTTCAAGTTTGTCGTACTGAAGTTTCTTTTGCAAGGTCTAAGCTGCTCTTATTGTCAATCTTACCAGTGAGTAGTCGATGGACGGGATTGGCAAGAGGACCTATCCCCTTCCACTTCCCCAGCTCAAGCTCCAGAACAAGTGTGGACTTTTCATGATCTGATAATATGAATAAAAACAACTCCGAACGAATCAGTCGCCAAGGAGATGGCAAGACTAGCATTTCGAACATAGTCTGGTAGTTTGCGGGTTTGCGAGATGGGGAAGTCTCCTGTGGAGCTTGATCCAATACAAGGACAAAACTCTATGTCGATTGCGTACGCTTATGATTCTGAAAGAGATGGATCTGGTATGGATCAAGTCGTCATTGCAAGCTACACTAAAGATATGATATAAAATTCCGAACTGGGAACATAATGGCCGGAAGGCTCGGTCAGCAGTTGCAAATATGTTGACTCAAATGAGGTTCATCAATTGACTTAAGCTAGGGACACTGATTCAATTCGCAAGAGTCTATACCTGCGATTACGTTATTCTGCTCATGAATAAATAGGAGCCGGGCCTAGGTCTTAGTTCTATGCCAATCCAAGGTCAAAGTCTTCCAAACCGTCGAACGATAGTCGCGTCGGTAAATTTATGGTTGATGTCCAACAAACACCTCACAGATCATGTCGTTTTAAGTGAAATGACTAGACTTATAGTGAATTATACCATTTATCATGATATCTATTCTACCAACAGGTATAGCCTCCATCGACGGTCTTGGTGATATGTTAGCGCGCCATGCAAATGGGGGTGGCGATGCAGCAGTGTACTCGACTTACAATATCGCTCCCAGTTAGATAGCTACTGGCGTCACTAGCCATCCATACAATTGTGCCATGCAACTCACTCGGTTTCGCCATTCGGCCTAAAGGGATGTCCTTATACCAAGCTTCGGCAAGTTCCTTCCCTTCATGTTCCAATAGCCCAGCGATCAGATCCGTCTTCATATAGCCTGGACTCAAACTGTTTACCCTAATTCCCTGTGGTGCCCACTCCGTCGCCAGCGATTTTGTCAACATTTTTATAGCGCCTTTGGAGGCATTGTACGCTGCCTGTTTCTGGGGTCGTACACATACTTCCGCCGACATGCTGGCGATGAGGATGATGGAACCATGGATGCTGTTGTCAATCATGTGCTTGCCTGCTTCGCGAGCGAATAACCAAGATCCATCGACGTTTACATCCATCATTTTGCGCCATCGCTTGTACTCGTAGTTCTCAGCCTCGACATTATCGACAATGCCGGCGGCTGTGACCAGAACATCCACCTTTCCGAAATCCTTGACGATTTGGGCCCACGTTGACTTGACTTCAGACTCGACTGTGACGTCGCATTGGTAGGCACGAAGGTCAGGAACTTGCTCCGTGGGATAGGCAGTCCGAGAATGTGACGCGATGGCTGAGATGGATGCCTCGCTGTTCTTGAGGCAGAGGTCAACGCAAGCCCCTCGAGCGCCCGATAGCGCAAAGGCAGTCAGAAATTCCTTGCCGAGGCCGCACGCCGAGCCGGTGACAACACAAGTCTTGTTCTCCAGCGAGAACAAGGGAAGAGTACGGATATTGCGTGCTTGGGAGATGACTTCTGGTCGTTTTGTTGCGAGGCGGCGTAAGGTCAATGGTGTGGAAAGATGACGGAAGAACATGGTGGAGAGTAACGGAAAGGGTCAGTAGAACGGCGAAATCCTGCGCTGTAATCACCTTGGAAGCACTGTTCGTATTGTATGTACCGTGACGAACACTGAACCTCAATGTCGACTGGCGGCGAGAAAGTCCCTCGATGTTTCACAGGGTACAGTCAACATGTAAAAAGTATATGACAACTTCAGGCTCAAGGGAGTTTCATTAGCCTGCACTGCTTGGAGGTTACAAGTGAGAAACAGACTCTAATAACAACTACGATAACGGAATCTCCCGCGCATCCGGAATCTGGGGTGGGCGGCCCTATGATCATATGATGTTTTCATGTCTCTCACGGAGTCGCGGGCCCCCATACTACTAGCATCATTACCCCCACGACGTCGTTCTCGCATCACGCTCCTTGTCTTTGCGGGGTAAGTCTGGTTATGTTACTCAAAGAGGAGAATCACGCGTCCCTTGGCAAGCTAGTCTTGCATTGCATAGCCGGCTACGGTCTTAGTGGCCGTCCTCCAAGCCGTGTATGTGGGAGGCCAATCTCGATGAACAGAAAAAGGAAAGTTTGGCGTTGAACCCAAACACCCTTTCCTCATCGGCGTCTATCTCGCAATAATTGCGAATGCACATAACCGTAGGGACCACGGGTCGACGCTGATTAATCGTCGACGTCGAAACCACGTTATATAGACGGAGTTGCGGAGGCTGCAGCTAGTGGACACCCATTCTTGTCCCTTTATATGTCTCTTCAAACTCGTCTTTCATAAGTCTTCTCAAACTCATTCTCAATTTAATTGTACTTCGTATTCTTTATTCCATCATGGCCACAGACGCAGACGTCATAATCATTGGGGCTGGCATGTCCGGCATCGGGTTCGCCATTCAGCTACAACGAAAGTACAAGAATGTTTCTTTCGAGATGTACGAGAAGACAAACGACTTGGGCGGCACATGGGCCATCAATACCTATCCCGGGTGCGGCGTCGATGTAAGTCTACCCTACTAGTCAGAGACCACAGTGCCGTTCTAACAGAAGCAGGTCCCATCGCATTTCTACTCGTACTCATTCGCTCCGAACCCAGACTGGAGCCAGAAGTTCACGATGCAGCCGGAAATTCTGGCCTACTTCAAGGACGTTGCTCATCGCTACAATGTAGACCGCCACGCCCGCCTTGAGCACAGCGTCCTGAAAGCCGAATGGCAGTCGGACACTAACACGTGGTTGGTAACAATTCGTGACGAGAGGACCAGGAGAGTCTTTCAACGCAGATCGAGTGTCCTGCTCTCCGCGGCAGGGGCTTTGACTATTCCAAAGCCTTGCGAAGTGCCTGGCCATGAGAATTTCGAGGGCAAGATGTTCCACTCTGCGGCTTGGGATCACGATTTTGACTACGCGGGAAAAGATATAGTTGTACTCGGTATGCGGCGACTCAAGCTAACCAACGCGAGTGTTGACTAACTCTCGATAGGAAACGGGTGCAGTGCCACGCAGTTTGTGCCCGTGATAGCAGAGACAGCCAAAAGCGTAACACAGTTTATCCGACAGCCACATTGGCTATTCGAACGGCCAAACCCGAAATACTCGGCAGCCTTCCGGTTCTTGATGCGATGGATGCCTGGTGCCATGAAGATAGTTCGCGCCACCGTCTTTACCCAGCTGGAATCGGAGTGGCTCACATTTGACAATGCTTCGGGCGTGAATTCTAGAAGGACCATGGCAGAGGCATCAAAGAAGTACATACGGGATGCGGCACCGGCAGAGTACGTCGAAGCACTGATTCCCAAGTATGAGGTTGGATGTAAACGAAGGGTGTTCGATACCGGCTATCTCAAAGCTCTGCACAGGCCAAATCTCGAGCTTGTCTCAGATGATCCTGTTACGAGGGTGACCACCGACGGCGTTGTTCTGAAATCTGGAAAGACTTTACACGCAGACGCCATTGCTCTCGCGACGGGATTTGAGACAACAAAGCTTCTGTCAAACATGGAAATTGTTGGTCGAGAAGGCATCAGTATAGCCGAACATGTAAGTGATTCTCGGTGTTCTTCAGATTGCCAGGCCGTGGGCAGCTCCGATGTATCGTGGACTGACGGGAAGCAGTGGAACAAATACAACGAGGGGTTTCCCCAGGCTTACTATGGCACTTGCGTGGCAGGGTTCCCTAACTTCTTCGTCATGGTTGGGCCCAATACTCTCAACGGTCACCTCTCGGTCATTTTCTCGAGCGAGTGTCAGATCAACTTCACACTGCGTGTTCTAGACCCAGTTTTACGATCCCTTCACCCGCCGACACTTTCGCTCTGGCCAACTCAGAAGGTCGAGGCAGTAGAGGTGACTCAAGAAGCCGAGACTGAGGAGAACAAGTGGATTCAGGATCTAGCAAAGGGTCTCGTCTGGTCTACCGGATGCACGAGCTGGTACATCGAGCCGAAAACTGGCAAGAACCTGGCAATCTACCCTAATTGGCAGTGGCACTACTGGCTTCGTAGTATCTTCCTCAAAAAGGGAGATTTCAGGTTCGTATCAGATGGAGCTGTTTGGTTGAAGAGTCCAGTGTCTTGGTGGTCGGGAATCATCACTCTTTGTGCTGCGGCTGCAGCCGCGACGCCAGCCGTAAGAGAAGCACTACAACCAATTTTGCTGCAGCTGTCGCGAACTACTCTTTCCGGTTTAAAGAGGTGAGTGTTTTACGGAATTGAGGTTGGCCGATTTTACATTTGGAAATAAGGAGATCTACTTCTTTTCGCATGCCATCAGCTGTGAAATAGGCCACTCTGAATCTCGAAGCTTCCATGCAAACGTTGCTGAATACGAGCAGTCGGTGGAGTTGCATCTAAATCCATGGAGAATAGTTCAGTTAAAACAATTTTCACATTCAGCGCTACAGCAGGTAATACAGATTATCTAGTTTAAGGCTCGCGAGCCGACGTTCCCTTTGATCACTTGACACTCGCTAACTTAGGCCAATTTGATCACTCAACCTTTTGCTCCCTCATTAAGCTATATACTCTATACTTGCAGCTCCATCCCGATTCTTGCCCAATGCATTCAAGTAGCTGTATGACAACCGGCGGATCCGATGGTAGTTCCAAGCACTGTCCAGCTAAATAGAACGCCTAAGGTATGAAAACAAGAGCTGGCTCATCTAGGCTTGATAGGTAACGGCGCAACATTTTGCAACATGCTGTTTCACTGTTCAAAATACGTTGTCTCCCTTATTCTCTGTTGCCAGTATTTTTGTCTGCTAAAGTACACTCTCAAATGGACGGATGCACTCCGTAAATGAGACACAAAGATGATCATAGGTTTGTTAGCACAAGCAGAAAGTAACTTTTTGCTTGTCAATTCATCCGGCGAAGCCTAAATTGAGGGCCAGAACTTTGTTAGACAAAAATAGCTCATCCTCATCGCTCGTTCTTCGGTCGAGACACGTTTTTGATTTGTGTATGTCGAGAAATGCTGCCCTTGTAAAGTCACACTGTCGACAGCATCATTTGGTGGAAATGAGGGTGAGTTGGCCTTAGACAAGTTATGTACGGGTAGCTGGATACTCAACGCCCGGCGAACCGAATACCTGGTCATCCTTGGCGCGATTCCCTTCATGCACATGGATGTAACGATGCTATAATAGGTTCCCAGCGATGTAGAAGCATCCTCTGGGGTTGGGATTTCCCGAATAGGAAGATTGTGCGTTCATTGCTACGTAGCATCCTCGTAGTTATTACTTCTGCGTTGTCCCCAGACCCAGTTCGTAGAACAATGCTCGATTCGTTCAACGATATACTGTGCCGGTAGTTCTCTTACTCTTCCTTCCTTTCCCCTTTAATATCCTTCGCTCGCCAATCTGCGTACGCATGAGCTGGTGTGTATTCCAGCCGGACAGGCTCAACTCCAAGGAACCATCCAAGCCATGCTGCCGAGCACAGCACCAAATGGGACACCACCCAATCCACACGCAGCAGGAAGTTCCGGAACATCTCTGATTCCGCAGTGACGAAGCTCGGCGCATTGAGGAATACCGGCACATTGTCTAGGTGGTAAAAGACAACCCATAGATTGAGCGTGATCCATGCGTCCAGCAGGGGTCCGTGGAGGCTCGATGGGCAGCGGGAAACGAATGATGACGGGTCGTTCAACAGCTTGGGCGCATTCAAGATGACGCCGTTCAGATTCCAGAAGAAGATGGCCTTATCGTTGTCGACGGGATCCGTCCGTTCGATCACCACCACTTCGCCCTCAGGGTCGCTGCGCTGCCACTCGTGCCAAACGAAGCGATCTACTTTGACCTCTGGCTGCGATTCATCCGTCGCAGTGAGAACTTGAGTGGTGTTGCCCAGCCGGACTCTAATGCTACCCTTCACGATTTTGAGGTACTCGTCGTGGGCTTCATGCCAGTGCAAACCGCTGGACCAGGTTGACGCTGGCGGCAACGTAATCGTCACCTGTTTGGGAGTGGTAAGGTCGTACGTTACAGCATTTGGCAGCGGCCGCTGAACGATGCCGAGGGGTGTATCGCCTTCCATGGCGATATGTCTTTATTTGAGATTGTTGCAGGGTGTAGGAGAGAGATCTTATCAAGGCACCTTAGATGCAAGGCAGAGAAGTGTCATCATTCCAATGAGGCGGGCTAAATCATTTCGACAAGGCGGGCTAAAAGCCTGATTACGTGACAAACTTAACTGTGCCGTATTCTAGCATGTGATAGACATCGCATCGTCAGTCGAGATACGCATTATTGATCATGGGTTAAATAGCAAAATAGTAAACGTCCTCGACCCCATAATAGTGCCGAAGAGTTTCCATTCACTATGAAAGGTGATCACCATGGATGGCATGCCAATGTCATCAAGCCCTTTTGGCTTGGATCTCATGGATATCAGCAGCATAAGAAACATGCCCCACCTTTTTCATCTACCAAGGAAAAAGCAACAAGAGCTTCATAAACATTTTAGAATGTAGTACACTTTCCCTGTCGCTTTGTCAATTTGCACCAGGGCTACATGGTTGAAACTCCGCGCTGGGGCCGCAAATAAACGAGGCTTGAAGTTTGAAGTAACAAAGTGCAAGTGGTAGGCACACGGTGAGATCTACTTGCAATCGGGTACGAAACACTAACATACACTTGTACAAATTCCTAAGTTGATACAATGGCTATCCATCTCTGGACATTTGAGGCCTATTCCTTGAAGTTTTGTCGACGTCTTACTTTCTGGAGAATCGAGGATCGACCAGCCACCAGTGAACTAACAATGGCTCAGCATGCAGTCGTAACTTAGTTTCGGCTCTCAAGACAGGGTACAAAGGTTTCATACAGAATGTAGTGGTACGTTCAAGGACGGTGATTGCGCGGTAAGCTCTTTATTGTAGGCCAAATGTCAAAGGCTGAAAAGGATGATGGAGACTGGGCCTCGTTGAGCCAAATAGGCTGAACAAGGCAGATGATGGCATCACAAAGCCAACCCCTACCTCTGACCCTTATGAAGTCTTTCCAAACACATAAGCAGCCTCTTCGCAAGAGAAATGTCTCACTAATAGACAAAGCAAAGCAAGTTGTCTCTCTGTCATCGGTTGAACCTAACTTCACACTATGACAAGTCAAACAAAAGACGATCAACAAAGACGACGCATTGCATAATCACAGTATGTCAAGTCGAGCAGGCAGAATAAGTTTTGTCTACAGCGTCTTATATAGTCCTCTCTTGATAGCCCGGCCATTGCCACTTGGCCTCTGCAAACTCGCATCCCTCCAAATCGCCATCGACGGACCCTTTTCTTTTCAGCGCCTTCTGAAATTCCCATATCTCTTCTTCCACGATTGAAGTCTAAGTCTTGGTCAGCCCCTGCTTTGACCGGGAGTGTTAACACATCCCCGAATTTAGTCGATCGTCGAATCCACATCATCCATATCATACTGCCACACTGGCGCGAAGCCAAGCAATAGCCAGATGCTACCAGACTAACACCTACAGAGTATAGACAAAAAAAAATGCCTTCCGTTTCATTCGCAAGCTTGCCTGCAGAGCTGGTGCTTGATATTGGCGAATATCTCTCGAGTCAAGACCAAAAAGCACTTGGTTCGACGACTCGCATATTGCGAGACTACCTTGCACCTAAGATATTTCAATCGATCATAGTAGATGACCTTTCCCAGGCTTGTAGAGATCAATCAGACTTCTTCCTGCGGTATGGATTGTATGTGGAGCACTTTTCCCTTCGCTGCGCTCTCAAGCCCTCAGGATACGGCCCTTTGGTGAGCCTGGTTGCCAGTCCGGGTGCCAAGTTTTGCTTCGGGTCGGCTTGGCTTTGGACGACGGCAAGAGTCTGGTTATCGCCTGGTTTAGAATATGAGTCTCTCGTTCAACTCTTCGAAAGGATGCCCGGATGTCGGACGATTACTGTACAGTTTTGGGAATCAATCCCGCGGAGAAAAGGCAATAAGCAGACGCCGCTGCTAAGACCTGAGGGCGTAGCAGATACCGACACTCGGCAAGTCAGGAGAAGCTCTCGAGTTGGCACAGGGCCCCAGATCATTGACAATCCGTACCTTGGGCCTTCGATTCTAAACCCCCATCGAGAACCCACGTTATCCCCAGGTTGAAAGAAATCTCGCAATTAGAAGGGCATCTCCAACGTGCTTGCAACCATTCAAGGTTTGGTATTTTGACGGGCGTCTCCGAAAAGCAGTTCTACATAAATATCAAATAACAGAGGATGGAGAGACAGAAGTGCAACGCATGTTTGCGACATTGTAGAGCTCAGTTCCTAAAGGCCAATGTGTTCTGTATCATTGTCGAGCTCTGGACTGCCTTCGGGTTCACATCATTTGAGAGAAATAGGAGGTAGCAACTAGGTTACATGTACATAATTTCATGTAACTACAGGGCTACCAAGAAGTCTCAACAGTCATCTAAAACCAGCAAGAACCTCTAAAATCAATGTCTAACCTTTTTCAACGTCCTAGTCTCATAGGTATTTTCTAGTACTGGTGTTGAATGTGGTTTACCTGGCATTTAAATTAGATTATAATGCCTGGCGTCTGAAAACGCGCATATCCCGACTGGGATATCTTCCAACGCCTAGCAATACATCGCGCCTCTAAATACTTGGCAGGCAACTCCTTCGTTCACGACGTCAGACTAAACTCATCATGCATTGCATCCTTAGGTGCTTGGCAATGTTCAGCCCTGGTCCCTTTCAGCCCCCGATGGTGAGACAGCCACCAATCCGGGGGGATTGACACACCACCAATAAGGTCTCAAATCCAGGCCCTGGGCTGCATCCTCCACATCTCATACGGCCCAGGTTGCTTTAGGCGTTCAGGTTGTTGGGCAACTGGACATGCAGGTCCTGTTTAATGTCACATCGGCCGTGAGGGGTTGGTTATTGCTCTGAGTTGTTGTAACCATGGACTGGGATACGGGTCGTTCCAAGATGGCACCTCTAAGTGTCGATACGAGATACGAGAGCTCGCGGGTGCGATTATATGTAGGGCGTATCGTCCGGCTCTGCCCCTTAGACTCTCTCCTCTCACTTCACCTCAACTGCCTGTCTACCATCGTTAAAAGTTCTTCCAAGCCATTCGTTGACAAACACTCACTTCAAACAAAATGAACAAGCTTCTCCTCACTACTCTCTTCGCCACTGGTGCTTTTGCCATCTTCGGCAGCCCCCTCCTCCAAGAGCGCCAACTCATCACCATCCCATGTGAAGAGCAAGGCCTCAAGGACTGTGGTGAAGGCTGCATTAATCTTTCTTGGACCTGTTGCCCCAGCGGCGCCGGTGGATGCGGCCCGACCGAGTACTGCAACCTGGCCAGCAATGGTCAGTACAACTGCTGTCCTCGTGGTAGAGTCTGTGATGGACCAGGAGGGGCAACGACCTTCCGATCTACCAACACGGTACTGATTCCTGGGGAGACCTCGACGGTCCCCGGTGATACGACCACCTTCCCAGGGGAGACTTCTACAATTCCAGGAGAGACAACAACCATCGTCAGCACGACCACTCTTCCCGGTGGTTCTTCCACCATCATCAGCACGAGCACAGCTACCTTGGAGCCCACGACCATCAATGAGCCTCCTTCGAGCAGCACACTGCCTCCTTCCAGCACCGTTGTCGTGCCTCCGTCGACATACACGACGACCATCCACAGCACCATGACCCAACCCTCGGCAACCCCCATCCCACTTCCCACCCCCATCGACAACGGCACCAGCACATCGACATCTTCCATCGCCATCATCAACGCCGGGGCTGCTAACGGCTACTCCTCGTCCAACATGGTTGTTGGTTTGCTGGCGGGCGCTGCAGCACTCCTGATCTAAGAGCTCATCTCGAGGCTGTCAACTAAATCAGCCAAGAAATGCGAGGGAGAGCTGAGAGAAGCTGCGGACCGATTCAACGTTTCATAAGCTGAGTGTAGGCGAGAGGCATTAGCCTCGTACGATATAGTTATCATGTAGCTTAAATTAATCATTCAATCACAACCCTGACTTCCCTGCGACGCTTAAAAGCCATGTACACCTGGCTTGCATTGGTGCGGGGAGAGGGTGCGCCGTCTTACACGCATGCTCCAAAGGGAAACATACCCGATTTGCGGCGTCTAGAAGCAAGCCTGTAGGAATCATACGCGATGTCACTGTGATTAGGAATGCCAAGAAAGGGCCAGGAAAAACAAAGCATTCGATAGCCGAACGTATGCCGATAGATCGTAGACGTTGATCCAAGGTTCTGACATTCCACCAGGCAGCTATACCCATGCTACTGTTCACCATGCAATTGGTATACTCGAAAACAGATCAAGGTTTGTTGCATTGATTGAGAGGCGACTAACCTCTACAGTTAGCTCACTTAATCTCGATGGCGACCTTACCCTGGTGCTTCCCCGACCACTGATACTCGTAGGCTTCCTTCACCTGCTCCAGAGAAAAGATCTTGGAGTCCACGACAGGTCGGAGCTTCTCAGGGTTGGCCTCGATCGCACGGATCATATCCTCCATCTGTACCCTGCTTCCAACCAGGATACCTCGTGTCGTACATTGCCTTTGCAAGTTCTCCAAGAAGCCCGGCGCGTCCTCTCCTTTCATACCTCCGACAAAGCCAATAATGGTGATGACACCGTCAACCTTGATGGCAGCAAGACTCTGCTTCATCGAATTTGGACCCGCAACCTCGACAACATGGTCGACGCCCTCGCCTCCTGTCAGCTTCTTAGCTTCCTCGCCCCAGTTGGCCGTCTCATTGTAGTTGATGATGTGGTCGGCGCCGAGGTCCTGGAGCAGCTTCGCCTTTTCCTTTGAGCTGGTTGTAGCAATGACCTTGGCTCCAGCAGCCTTGGCGAACTGCAGGGCGAAGATGCTTACGCCGCCAGTGCCCTGGGTTAGCACCCACTGGCCGGGCAAGAGGCTCTGGCCCGCAACACCGAACAGCGCGTTCCATGCGGTGAGGCCTGCGCAAGTGAGGGTGGCGGCCTCGACGAAGCTCAGGTGAGACGGCTTGCGGACGAGGCCTTGCTCGTTGAAGGTTCCGAAAGATCGCAGGGTTCCGTCGATGGCGCCGCCGAGGCCGGTTTTCTTCGTGACTGAGGTGAGAGAGCCACCGAGATGGCCTTGGTTGAAGAGAGTGATGACTTCGTCGCCCACCTTGAAGCGCGTCACCGATTTCCCCACGGCAAGAACCGTGCCAGCGCCATCGGAGCCGGGGACGATGTTTGGCTGCAGGCCAAGAGTGTAGAGTCCTTTGGCGATGACGAGATCACGATACTAGGATAACGATTAGCGAGGGGTTGCGGGGTGGGGTTCTAGGGCCTCGTTGAGGTCTAGAGTGAGATGAGAGGCAACGCACGTTGAGTGAAGCACCCTGAACTGTTGAGATCGGTCAGTCTATATCCAAGACCAATTGATCATTGGGTTTGGAAACTGGATTTACTTACTCTTGACCAGTACATCGTTGTCGCCAACTTCAGGAACAGCATCCTCGGAGAACTTGAGGTGTTCAAAGTCGGTGCCGGTGACGTGCCATTGCTTCGCAGTTTTGGGAATTGATTGAGCCATCTTGGAAACAGTTGCTGATGTGTATCTGGGGAGAAGTAAGACGGGTACCGCACCGCTTTTAGACTTATATAGAGGTTGAAATCGAGAGTCGGTTGAAGCAGCTTAACGTTGATCCCCACAAAGCAGCATGGGTCGTGAGCTCGATTTGTCAGATTGATTTCAACCAAAACCCCACGGAGTAACGGGAAAATGATAGCATCATAGCATCATGCTGCAAACGGAAAGACGCAACTTGTTCCCTGACGTAACCGTGTTGGGCCCGCTCTTCACGCATTGGTATGGATGCCGTTGATTATTGCCGGGTCCGTGTTTCAACGCAAAAAAACCGTTCATCGCATTTGTCAAGACCACACGAGCTTGCTAGCGAACGACTTCGTTCTTGCTTAGCCAAACACTCGCATAGATCTATGAGAGGCCTCCGAGTAGCAGCTGAACAAAAGGAGGCGGTATCATTCCACATCTTCACGTTGTAATTTCTATTCCCCGGGCTCTGGCAAGGTCGCATAGAACCTCGCATTCGCATTGCTAGCCACCTATCCGTCACTTGGCGGGTTCTCCCACGGCATTTGACAATCGCAGTAGCTGGGCACCATGCTAGTGGATGGAGGGTGCTTAGCTTCTGACATAATTGCCCCGGGTGTAATACGGCGCAGTATAGCTATAGCGGTCGTGGGACAAAGTAAAGGGGTATACTCGTGAAGATGAAGATGCATTCAGAACGCGGACATCAATATTTATACAAACCGAGCCGTCAGCTTACGCGCGCTCAGGTGAAATTTGGGGCTTGAATGAAATATCAACGAGGCAGCAGGTACAGATATGTTATTAACGGGGCCTCTGAACCCCCGATAACTTGATTCATCAGATGCTCAGAGGCGAGAGGAGACAACCATGTCAGGACACATGTCTCAAGCAGCACGGCCTCTCGGCTTCACAATTTCTCATTTATGACAGAAAGCACTGATAAGCAACGTATAAAACTGTATTTTCAATGGACCAAAACAGCATTCAAAAAGCAGCACTCCAGCTCCCAAACGGACTTGGCTTGACAACTGGGCCCACAACTTCCCTACGACCCCTCAGTCCAAACCCTGCTAACCAAGGCGGCATCGTCGTCTTCTCTGGCGGAAGCGCGGCCAACAACCTCGTGGATGTTTTCGAGAACGTCAGAGAAGCCAACCAATGCGCTCTTAGCTACGTGATACCCATCTCAGACAACGGCGGCAGCAGTAGCGAGATCATACGCGTCTTCGGCGGGCCAGGTATACCCCCCTGACGGCGAACGCCTCCTAGTCCACAGCAGCTGGCTAACCTGCACCATGCATGTAGGCATTGGAGATGTAAGATCAAGACTTGTACGACTTATACCAGACAACCAAAACCCAGAGACCGTTGCCATTAAACATTTCTTCAATCACCGACTTCCAAAAGTTTATGATCAGGCCAGGGCAGAGTGGTTCGAAATCCTAGAGGCGTCCCATCCCTTATGGTATGACATCTCTTCGCCAAAGCGGGAGCTCATACGCTCCTATTTAAACAGTTTCAACCTAGAAGTCGTGAAACGGATGAGGCCGAGTAGCCGATTCGACTTTTCTGGAGCGAGTATCGGCAACTTGTTCCTCACTGGCGCCAGGCTGTTCACTGGGAGTTTTGAGGCAGCCGTCTACCTTTTGAGCTCTATCTGTGCGGTTCCCGATCGCATTGCTGTACTGCCAGCCCTCAACACCAACTTCGCACTTCACATCGCGGCAGGTTTGACGGATGGTACTGTCATTACTGGCCAGAACGATATATCACATCCGAGTGCCCCCACGGCTGCAGTCCCTGGGACAGGTGTAGTGCTCCACAACCCAGTATCTCCATCGACGGCAAGGCATGAGACATGGGAGCACGACAAAGTGGAGGATGCCAATCTTCCAGGCACTCTTCCCGCTCTGAGGCGACCAGCTATTCGTTTCTCCAAGGATCAGGAGGAAGATCTCTCGGCGAGGATAGACCGGATATGGTACATCAACCCATATGGCCAGGAGATCAAAATCCCCGCCAATCCACGAGTTTTAGACGCACTTAACACCTCCAGCAACATAATTTATAGCATTGGCTCTCTCTTCACCTCGCTGATTCCAAGTCTAGTCCTTCGGGGCGTCGGACAAGCAATTGCAAGCCCTCTGATCAGAAACAAGATCCTCATCCTCAATGGAACAACAGACCGCGAAACCGGACCATCGACGGACCCTTTCACCGGCCTTGACTTCGTCGCTGCCATTGCCAACGCTTGTGCCGACTCTCGAGGCCTTCCCGAGCCCGAGGAAGACGAATATTGCTTGTACGTCACGCACGTTATTTACATAGAGGGGCCGAACTCGCCAAAGGTCGACAAGAGACAGTTCGGCCAGCTCGGCATCGACGCGACGCGCCTCTACGGCCCCAAAGATGAGGCAGGCAAAGGTGGAAGATACGACGCAAAGGCGCTGGCGCAAACCCTTGAGTCCATAATTGGCAGAAAAGACTCACGCTTAGATAAGAGTCGACGCAATACACTGGTGGGTTAGACGCGACCGGATTGCAAATGGGTTCAAGAGTGTATGGAGTAAGCTCTTCCTGAAATTTATCATGATCGCCCAAGGGGGGTGTTTCGCAAGTTGATGAAACAGCGGTACGCAGGTTGGCAGGCTAGAGAAGAAGCTGTTTCATAATGTTTAGTAAAACGTATTAGAAAGCGCGTTGCGCGGATTGTACATATAAATGAAGCCGTCTAGACAAATTGACGCTGAAATTCGATGTCGCAAAATTCGTCATGTGGGATCATTGATGAAGAACACGATGAACACCTCGCTGTAAAGACCCTGCCCCATAACCTCGTTTGTGGATCCTTCGTTGCCTCCGTATCCATATCCAGTGCTGAGTAACATCCGATGATGCGTCCTCCGCACTTTGCCTCATGAAGCTCCCCGTTCTCAACCTGACATCATCAAATATACCATGACCACCGGCCAAGCTGTCGATAGCAGAAACGCCCCGAGAACTGATGACGGCCCTGTCCGGACTCTGTCGTACGGCCCTTTCCAGCGATCGACCAAGGCGCAGGTACTGAAGATTATGGCGCAAGCATAGAGTGCGCCCGCCCAGATAACGGCCATTCTGATGGTGTTGGCTCGGTCCTTGGGGGCGAGGACGTCGGCGGATGTGTCGGGCACCACGGTCGATGAGAGGTTATTGCCCATGGTGTTTATTTGCGGCGCACAACAGCGCAAGAAGTTGAGTGTGCTTCTTCCGAGGCTGTCTGTTTTCTGTTCCGCGTATTGTTGGATGCGTTGGAAATGAGTGTCGTGGGGCTTGATTAAGACGGATGACCAGCAATGCCCTTCAGCTACGTATGGAATGAAGTTAACAAGAACAGACCGTTTTCGCGAGGCTGGGCACAACGTCAATATAGACGACCGAAACACGACCAAAAAGACTAATGAAGACAGGGATACTCATCACAGCGACCATGCCCGTCGCATCTTGGACATGGCACACACTCCAATCGCTTCTCTCACACGATCCGTCTCAAGACCACGGCTTCGCAACTCTAATGCGACAATGGGCAATGGGCCAATGGCAAGACTAGAACCAAGTCGAGCCAAGGGGCCCACGAGCCCGACCTTAAAGGTGACAGCGCCGGTTGATGCAGCCGAGGGTGTTGGTGATGCTAGTCGACCCGCATCACCGTCGTAGCACCAATAACGCTTTGCTTGTAAGCGCGCGCAACGATGGCTTCACAGAGGGCTGATGGGCGGTGGGCTGAGAGGTTGGAGAAACAGGCCATCGCACCTTGAGCTTTAACTTTGCAGTGCAAGTTCATTGAAGATGATCCTTGCTACATAAGTGAGTATCCAACAATGTCAAAAGGATCATAACTTACTATACAGAAGATAACTTCTTTCGTGCGATCCATTGTGAAAGAGAGTCACAGCTGGTTTCAGATGGTGGTGCGTTTATAATGTGAGCCACGAAGACAATTTGTATAGAAAGCGACCGTGGTGTAGTGGTTAGCATTATTGCCTTCCAAGCAATAGAGTGGGGTTCGATTCCCCACGGCCGCATATCTTTTGCACTTTAAGCCGATTTATTTTTGCTTCACATTCGCATGTCCACTTACTTGACACCGCACTTGTTCAATGGCTTGCTATATTTTACCACGGACACCCCAGTAGTGAGGTTTCATAGTTTTTCTATTCTAAGATCTTATATCGACAAATTTCTTCATACACGGCCCTTTGGCATAATCCAGGATTCTCACATCACTATAGACGCGGTCTCACTCAACTCAGCCTGTATTAGCTGTTGAGCCACGGGTCTTCCAATAGTTCCTTTGCTGTCTTCCTATCTTCCGGCCGCCATTGTAGCATGCTCCTTACGAAAGTCAGAAAACCCTCGTGGTTCTTCCCTTCCAGAAACTGTTCGGCAGTATTCAGGTCCATGTCAGGAATTGGGATTTCAGCTTTCCATTCACCTGAAATCAGATTGTTAGCGTATCTGCGTGCCAAGTAATTGCAGGGAGAGCGACTTGCCATCAGCAGTAAAGAACTCCGGGCTTCGGATTCCCCGTTGAATCAAGTCAAGGGGCGGCGGACCGATCATGCCAATCACTTCTGCAAGATGAGCGCGGGTCATATACCCTTCTCCGCTCGGATCGTCGCCGTAAAAGAGATGTCTGCGCTCGAACAAGTCCCAGATCTAAGAAAGATTGATCAGCTAAGTTGCCGATTACTCTCAGCACTTGAGACGACGTACCATCGCACCAAGATTCCAGATGTCCACGGGATAGCTCCAACCTATCTTGAGCATCACCTCTGGAGATCGGTACACATCTGGCTGCGCATCGTGGTTTCTTTTTTTATCTCCTCTGACGGCAGAGCCAAAATCGCTTAAGACGACGTTTCCAAATATTTTTGGCCGGTCAAATTTCCGTGACTTGTACACAGGTATTCCGTTGACGAATTTCCGTGGAGAAGGGGACTCCATCTCGTCCTTCACGAATGCTTCGATCAGCTGCTCGTCGACCAACTCTTGGAGGACGTTGTCAGCCTTGATATCTGTCAGGCTGTTAGCAGAGTCCAACTTGGCCTTCTAGTATCATTACTTGCCTGTGTGGACGAGTTTGCATTCGGTGTGCAGGTAGTCCAGGCCGAGCAGAAGCTGCATGAGGCCAGCTTTCAAAAGAGGTTCCGAGAACCGTCGTGACTGGTTGCGGTGGAGGAGGTCCTTCCAGCTATCCCACATGGGTTGCTGGACAAGACATTCGTGCTTGCCGCCATCTGGACTTTCGAGAGTGAACTTATCCAGCGCGGTTCGCACATGGCGAATACCGGGGTGGGCGGGATTCGCTCTGCTGATATCGCCGTAGATCTTGAGCTCATCCATGTCACCCCCGTCTTGAACGTAAACCTTCAGCGCTACATGGCTGTGGTCTCTACGACTATCAGTTGAGTCTTTTCGACGAATTATAGGGGCTAACGAACTGAAAATTTCGAGCCATCCAGACCGTAGACGTAGTCCCAAAGCCTAACTTGCCCAAGACCTGGTACTTGGAGGCATACACATCGCCAATATTGACCGGGTAGTATCTCCCGGCCTTGAACTCGTCCAACTGTTCCTCTTCAAGTACATATGAAGGCTTGATAGTCTTATAGCCAGTCGCTGGAAATTTGAAGGCTTGAAGTGGCTTTCTGTGAAACAAACTTCCCAGCCATTTTGTCGGAAGCGACATACAAGTCTATAGATCGGATCAAGTCTGCAAATAGTTTGGGTTATACATCTGCTTGATGAATGAAGGTAGGTTTAACGCAAATGCGAACATACGTTTGTTTATGAATTTCTTTAGGCACAAGATTGTGTACCCAGCTCGAGCCTGGAACCAGGTAGATATACAGTCACCGGCCAAACTAATCTCCGGTCGCAAATTGTTCGTGATTCTACGAGATCAGTGATCTGTGAGACGCTGAACTCTGGCCGTCTTTCCATGAAT
The DNA here is from genome assembly GCA_014621405.1 of Stylonectria norvegica. NCBI lineage: Eukaryota > Fungi > Ascomycota > Sordariomycetes > Hypocreales > Nectriaceae > Stylonectria > Stylonectria norvegica. The sequence goes on from JAANBC010000002.1 coordinate 85,578, forward strand.
AATTGAGCACTGAGCAGTTAGACGAACACTTCGGGTTATTCGATAACCGTGATATAGCAAAACATGTTTAAGTACACACGATCGTATGAAGCACTTAGCTGGTGAGAAAACATCTACAAGTAGACATGGATGTCCGTCCTTTGCGTTTTTATGGTAACTGTATATTCGAAAGTCCGAGACTTCGTCGTCGTTAGCTGCGGCTAATCTGTATGTATTTATATCTCCGGCTACTTCAAAGTTGGCCATAATTCACTAACTAGACATGCAGCGATGAAGTGATTAAGCTTGCTGCTGACTTCAACTATCCTCACATTCTTCACTGACTGAGCTTGCTTAGCTCCAGAATCTCGCCACTCAGATGCAATATTCCCAAACTCCCAATGTCTGCTAGGACAAGCAATATCAGGTTGCAAACGCTTTTGTAAATAATTCTCGATTTGTTTGACACCTAATCAGTAACAACTGACGAGTGCCGTCCTTACGCGGCGCTCTCCGCCTCAGATGTTCAACTCGTAACAACCCATTGAAGCCAATTGTCGATGACAGACTCAACATGGCCTATGTTCACCTTTAACCTCTGGGAATGCGTTCAATACACTGGAATGCTCATGGCTTGACCATTGAGTTTGGTAAATCATCACAGATAAGATCATATTAGACATATCGACATAGTGCTTTCAAGCAGATTTGATGATTCAGTTTAGACTTTTCGCCTCAAGCAATACGGAAGTGATTCCTGTGATATAGCCATTTCAATTGAATACTTAAACCCCCTTCAAATACTTCAGACGGCCCAATTTAGACAAAACCGAGGTTGAGATGTGACTCAAGATGTGCATTTTTCACTAAACCCAGGCCTTGTAAATAGGTACCGAGCTGCCGCAGTTGTTGCCCTTGGTACACCCATGTACTCTTCCAGATTTATTATGGTCGATCAACTCCACTCAAGGTCTGGGTGTTGTACAGACTGCACCGTAGCTGACCTTTTAGGTCATAAATTGAATATGAAAAAGCCTTGTTTTCTACAAAAGGAAGCGCGGCGTAGAGCCATTTAAAGAAGCCTAGCGCAGCCCCTATAGCGGAGCTTGCGAGAGGCGCAGTTAATCCTATGATCAGCAGCGCAGTTGATCCCGTGATCAAGAGCTAACCCCTGATCCCGTGATCAGCAGCGCAGTTGATCCCGTGATTAAGAGCTAACCCCTGGCTTCTAACACACCCCCTATTTAAAGCTCCCTGTTGGTAGCTTTGGATGCTTGCGAATAGCATTAAACGCGTATATATATAATAATATGAAAGAATAGGTAGCAAAATAATAGGAAAATTTTACCCCTCCTAACTAGCTATGCGCAGGTGCTATAAATCAGATATTTATTAAAGCTATAACTTAAAGCATAGCCTCTCTCTTTTTCCTCCTTTAACCTCTACTAATATGATACTTATAGGTCTTAATTTTAGGTTTTTAACTTATTTATTTATAGAATTTGAAGTGTTAATAGTTTTTAAATAATACCCTAGCACTTTTCTCTAAAATATACCTATAAGTTATATATAAATAACAAGTATTTAGACGCGCTAATATATAGTATAGGAGAACTATAATAGCCTTAATAATTCTAAAGAAGAAAACGATTCTATTATTATAAGTTGCCTTTACTAAACCTATATAGCTGCTTACACTGCTCTTAAGCTTAAGGCTTATAAATATTTTAAGGAAACTGCTTATGCAGTGCTAGATGCCTTAGAACCTATTAAGGGTGCGCCTAAAGATCCTATTGCTATTTAATAGCCTAGTTTAGCTGCTACTGGAGATAATAATACCGCTTAGTAATTATAGGATAAGGCAGCTATAGAGAGTATTATTATTACTCCTATATAAGAGAATAATAATTATATATATAATGATGCTCTTAATAATATATTATCTGCTTATAGCTATTCCCCTGTCCCTAATAATAATAATTATAAAGTGGATATAAAAGCAATTATTATATATAACCCCTTAATATATAAATATAACTCTGATTTTAACTGCGAGTTATTTGCGTCCCCTCTCGCTATTAAGAGCGATTCTAATATGCTTATTATTCTTAGGCATCTGACCTATATAATTACTGCCTATAAGAAGGCGGTTAATAATGCGCCTAAAGTTTTTACTATATTTAGTAAGAAGTGGAAAGTTATTAAAACTCCTTTAGCTAAGATAAAGTTGAAGTCTATTTTAAGCCTTTTTAATTAAGAGGATAAGAGTGATAATAAGAAGTCGCTTAAAGGAAAAGCTCTATTAGATGTGTGGGACCCCTTTTATAAGCGCTATGTTGCGGCTCTGCTTGCAGGAAAATTAACTTTAGCTAGGTATATGGATAAAAAGGACTTAAATCACTATATAAAGTATAATAAAGGTGGCTATATATACTAGTACTAGTAAGTTATTGCATTATTTCTAGTGTTTTTTACTAATATTCGCAGTCACTGCTTTATATACCTAATAGTTAAGGGAATTATTGCTGCGGTTTATAAGAATAATTATATAGTATATTACTTTATTTCCTTAGTTCTAAGTGTCTCTAACTTATATATAAAAGTTCTTAAAGCTCTAAACTGTGTTTAAGGCGCTTACTGCTCTTATTAAAATGAATCCTGAAATCTTTTTAGCAGAGGACCTTAAGCCTTAGTAGCCGGCTAAGCTGCACGCACTCCCTATAGGCATACCTACTAGTGCTTTAGCTGCGCTAGTTACTACTGTTACTTTTATTACTATTACTCTTGTAGTTGTGTCTGGTGCGCCTGCTTCCTTATTAGTACTTATAGAGAAGGTGGCTAATTTAGTTATAAAGAAGTTAGGCGATGCTTTTCTAGCTACTTATACTTAAATTAGTAATTAAGAACTAGTTAAAAGAAGGGCTAGGTAGTTTAGGTCTTTGCTTTTATACCTAAAGTTGCGCTATATATACTCAAATTAATAGAGTTATTTACCCTGTCTATTATATTATTCTATAATTATTCTAGCTATTATAAATCTATAAAATTAAGTATAGAATAGAAATGCTTAAAACTCTGCCTTAGAAGCGCTTTAATAAGCCTATCTATAGGTATTTGCCTTATTAGTAAGTAAGTTATTATAAATGATTCTTTTTTATACTCTTATCTTATTTATAAGTTATATATATTAATATGCTAGAGTTTTATAGCTATTTGTATTCTATCTTTAATATAAAGGCAAATAGTCTGCAGGTTATTATAATAAATATTCTAAGGTAAGTTAGGCTGGAAATGCATTTTAGTAAATAGTTATTTTAAACTAATTGACTCTTTATCTATCTATTATAATATAAGTAACTCTGCTTTAGTAGTGAATATAGTAACTATAGATTATATTATAGCTTTCTAAATTACTAGCCTATTAAATAATATAATAAGATAACCTTATAAGGATTTTCTTATTATTATATTATTAGCATATAATATATTACTAGTGATAATTATTATCTATATTCTAAGGTGCGATTTATATTGGATTACTAAGTAATAAGTTAAAAAGAGGTATTAGATCGCTTAGTCTGCTGCTTTTTAGTGCTTATTACTTAGGTTAGTAAGGAATCTTAAGAGAAGAGATATAGCAAATACTATATCTGGCTATAGGATTATTGCTATATATAGTAGGGAACTGATTTTCTCTTAATAGAGCTTGATTTCCTGCGGTATGGCCTGTGTTACTTGCTTTATATACTCTTTTATAGGTATTAGGATTATTAGGTATATATTTGATATATCTATTCTGAACCTAGCTGCTATTTTCTTAATATAGGAGTTATAGCTTAAATAGATCTTATATAGGCTTTGTTTTCTAATAATTCTGATGCTTAGGAATTATTCTATATCTTCTTAGTTATAAAATTCGAATTCCTTCTTTAGGCCTTTAATAATAGCTTATGCGGCTTTAGAATTGTCCTTAGGGTATATAATAAGGATATTATCTATAAAGAATAATAGGAATATATTCTTAGATTTTAAATAGAATAGACAAGGCTCTTTATAACTTTCTTAGAGTCCTAGTTTCTTTAAGACTATTAAGAAGGTCTTATACTATAGTTATAGCGAGTCCCTTAGACTATAGAGAGTATGCTTTAGCTCTAGAAGCTTATTTAGTTGCTTGAATCCTTTAGGCATTTAGCAGGTAATTAGAATATTATCTTTACTATATATAGTATTAATAAATGCATTCTTAATATCTAACTGCTTAATCTCTAAATCAAATTATGCAGCTAGAGCTATAGTAATATAGAATAAATGCGCTGCTAAAGTTATAGCATATATGTTTTTAATTATTAATAATTCCTATAAGTCACCTCGCATATAAATGCGTGCTTTATACTTATTTAATTTCCTATCTTAGTTAAATTTATAGGTAAATACCTATTTTAGCAGAAGTGCTTTTAAATGCGCTTTCTCGCTATTAATCTCCCTCTAAGTCCCCTTAGAAATTAGAGCTTTAATCTCTATATATACGGCCTTAGTAAATTGCTTATATATAAGGTGTTTCTGCATATCTCTCTAGTGTGCTAGTGGTTTTAAAAGGTTATTCTAATAAATTGCCTCTTTAGATGAGGTTATAAATAGTCTTTTCCTTCTTTTTTTATCTATTATGCCTAGGATAATAGTAAATATTATATATATACTCTTAAAGTTATCTCTTTCTACTTAGTAATTAATTAAGAAGAAGTTAAATAGTATTTTATTATATATTAGTTAGTAAGTCCTCTAATTGAAAGCTTATCCTAGTTCTTATTATATGCATGCCGCAATTCTACTGCTATGCTATTCCTAGGTTTGGCTGTGTTCGGGGGAGCTTATAACTAATTAGTCTGCTTCTAACTTTTTTAAGTATAAGGTGCTAGTTAGGCTTTCCTCTGCTTTCTAAGTGAATTGTTATTACTAGTTATAATCTAGTAGCATATCTAATTATAGCTTATTCTTAAGGTTAACTTTTAAGGCAGTGGCTGGCTTAAATTTGTTATTAATGCTTTATTTCTATATTTTATTAAAAGTATTATGAGTATTTAAAGTTAGCGCGTTATATAAATCCTGCTCTAGTATCTCTTACAGTGTTTAAAGTCCTATATATTTAGGTATATAAACTAATATATACTTAGGTTTAATCTCTTAGTATTGAATTATTTTATTAAGCACTTAAGGAGTCTCTACCCCTAAGTTTAAACCTGCGGATATTCCTTAAAGAGGTATATCTTTTAAAAACACAAAAGATAATAAGTTCTCTATATCTGGCTTGTCTAGGCATACTACTTAGTTATTTAATTCTATAGTTAAAAGCTCGTCCCTTTGTTCTAGCGCTAAATTAAAGAAGATATACTTATTAAATTATATATTTCGCGTTATAAAGACCTTTTTAAGGCAAGGAACCTATATCTAGTATATATTAGTAGCAATATATCTAATAAGATAACTGATATGTCCTCTAGGGCTGGTTTTTATATTTCTTCTATTATAGTCTGCCTCCTGGTCTCTAGTTAAAGGATAGGCTCGGTAACTATAAGTATATATCCTATTCTAATCCGGTAAAAGGTAGGATATATATTCTTATACTAGAAGAAGGGAGTTATACCTTAGCCAGTAGTATAAAGTCTTAATTAGTGACTTCTAATTATTTCTTCTTATAGGAGATATATTAATTAGGTATGCGGCTGCTTTATAGCTTTCTAACTATAGGTTTTCTAGGAGATTTGCGCCCTGTATTATTATATTTAAGTAGTTAGTTATTATTTTATTTGCGCTTTTAACACTGCTATTAGGTTTATATATATCCAGTGGAGTGCTTTTAAGGCTTATTTCTTTATTATAGCACTAACCCTAGTAAAGTGTGTTGCTTATAATATTATTTGTGTCTGGCTTGTTATCCTAACGCATTATGCATATATATATGCTAAATTATTATAATACCTACCTATTAAAGAAGATAAGCTTGTTATATAAGGTTAGTGCGTCTCTATAGTATAGCAGTCGCATATAAAGTATACTACTAAACTTGTCTTTTATAATAAGAAGATATTTAGCTCTGTTATAGCCTTTATTATAGTATTATAGATCTTAAAGAACTCTCTAGAAAGGCTATAGGGAGTGATTTTTAGATATATGCCTTAAAACCTCTTTTTAGGTATAAGTTATGGAGCAGATCTCGCAGTTAATGCGGGCTGTATTTTTAATATATATATTACGAGTGTTCTAAGCTAACTTTCTAAGTGCTTTAGGACTTAGGTGACTAGATCTTAAGTGCTAGAGCTCTTTAAGGTCTGACCGGACTAGAGGAGGGTTTATATTTCTTTAGTATAGTTAATTATGCCTTAGTATTTTAAATAATAGGTCTAGTATATAGGCAGTAAGTATAAGTGCAGCCGGGCTTATTAGAATTATACTTTAGAGTATTGTGCTAGTTATATAAGAGGAAATATTCTTATATTCTAAAAAGACTAGGTTTCTGGCATAAGATATCTATTATATAATTTCACTCTTATTTAATATACCCTTTTATAGTATATAATCCAAACTAAGATACTAAACTCCTGCATTTTAAAGCAGGGTCTCTAAAATAATATTTGTATAAAAACCCTTAATAATAGCTATATTATTAAGAAGAAATGGCTTCTAAGTCTTTTAACTAGGCATATAGTATTAGCCGTGACTGCTAATAGTATATTTAGTATCTCTAATCTCTATATAGTAGTTAGTAGCCGGCTTAAAGATACTAGGAACTATTAGGTCTAAGGAATTAATTAAGTGATATGCGCCTCTAATGTTAAAGATAATGCTATCTGCTAGTAGGTGCTAGGGGAGCTTGATTGCACTAAAAATCTGAGTTAACTGCTTAAGCCTGCTTAGTAACTATAGATCTAAAGTGATAGTGATAATAATATCTAAAGAGTTATTATTACTATCCTTATTTTTCTTATTAGCAGCGCCCTATATCTAATCTTTCTTTATAAGCTTAGCTTATAGGTTCTTCCACTTATTATCTTTAAGTCAGTTATATACTGCCTTTATAGTCTTATCCTTAAGGCTTATAAGCCCTTGCTCTATAAGTATGTGTTGGATTATATAGCAGTTTTCTGGCTTCTATTTATGCCCTAAATGCCTATAAGGGCACTTATTTAAAGGAGCTTTCTTATTTGCTTATTCACTCCTAAGGGTTAAAGTATAAACCCCTAGGTTCTTCTTTAATAAGTTAATAGTAATAAGATTAAAGAGCTAACTATATTTATTAAGGCTTAAGGCTATGTTATTTATGATTTTATGCTTATGAAGCTTATTCCGCTTATTTTCAGCCTATTATAGTATAAACCTCATACCTATAGTATTAAGGAAGTCTTTAATACTAAGGTTTCCTTATATTTCAGGAATGTCATATATAATAGCTCGTGCTATCGCGCTATTTTACTTAGCATACTAATTAGATGCATTTTAGTTAGCACGAGTCGTATCTCTTAATATATTCCTATATGCAATCCTGACATCCTCTATAACGCATATATCGCTAGGTGCAAGTTATTACTTTAGGGTTTAAATAAGCTCTTATATTATATAGTTGTCTTTACTATTGCTTGTGCTAAGGATAGCTAATTTAAAAATACTATTATTTATAGTAGTAACTATCTATAAATGTATCTTATTATCTTTATGCTTATACTTATTATATTAGTGCTGATTGAACTGAATCCTCTTTATTTTAAAGGTATATCTTATTATAATTTGGTTATTAGTTTGACTAATACTAAAGACTTATACCTATTTATTAATTGGCATAAATAGAGGAGCTATAAGGATATTATTATTATTCGGTGGCAAATCAGAGTTTATCTACGCCTACTAGTCTAAGGATATAGTATAAGACTTCAGATTGGCAAACTAATTGACCTATTTTTCTTAAGAATTGAGTTTAAAGCCTTTTAATTACTAAAGGTTATCCCTAAAGGGAGCGAAGTTATAGGATATATTTATATTAGGGTAGTGGTTAAATATAATAATATTAATATAGTACTTTTATATATGGGATTTACTATATATAGCAGTTTTAGAAGAGCAGGTTATAATAGAAAGTATAATAGTCTTTTAAGTATAATAGTAAATAATTAATTAAGATAAAAGAATTGCTAGAGGGCGCAGTAGAAGTTACTAGGAATACTATTCCTATTTAGGCTTATAACTATTATATAGACTGCACTATAGCTGACCTTTTAGGTTATAAATTAAATATGAAAAAGCCTTGTTTTTTACAAAAGGAAGCGCAGCGTAGAGCCATTTAAAGAAGCCTAGCGCAGCCCCTATAGCGGAGCTTGCGAGAGGCGCAGTTGATCCCGTGATCAGCAGCGCAGTTGATCCCGTGATCAAGAGCTAACCCCTGATCCCGTGATCAGCAGCGCAGTTGATCCCGTGATCAAGAGCTAACCCCTGGCTTCCAACACCGGGGACAGCGACTATTTTGCGGAGCCGGATTTGATGGGGAACATGCGCTGATTTTGGCGGAGGAGTTTCGGGGCATTACAATTACACAGTAGGGGCATGGAAAGATCGGGAAAGTTCCCCGTGGAGATGCCCTGACTATTCGGACAGCTGGGAAACCCTTGATCGAGGGGTTTGGAAGACATGGTTTGTACCCATAGCTCTGGCCGCTTGGTTATTTTCATTACGCTCTTGTTCAGGGTTAATTATGCGGAGCAGGGCACTCCGCATAGGATTTCAAGTCGTAGGACAAAATGATGCATCTATAGAACAGAGCGATTAGAAGGGTCATTGGTTCCGTGTTTCTACACGAGTCTCTTATTTCTGGTTGAATCAAGCCCAGTATTTACCGTGACTCCCCTTCAAGCCTAACTGTCCGAACCCCCTTCTTTCCCGCAACTCACAAATAACCTCGCAAAGTATTTCTAAAGCGATGTATTGCCGCCCCGATTAAGCACACACAATCGTTCGGTATTTCCTTGAGGTCGAGTTCAAGTCAAGAGTGGACGTAGAACAAAATTTTGCTATTTTTCTCGGCAGATGTTTCTTAATCCCGTTGGTATCATCAGGGACTATGAAGACCCCCCAAATCTCAATATATCTAGCCGACCACATTCAACTTGACACACCTTGGGGTTTGAATACCTCCTTGCGTGGCCTCGTAACAAATTCTCACACGGAAAAAAGAATCTGGCTTTCGATGATGATATGTATATGATAAAAGCTAGGAAGGCTATCCTTGATACCAATCCAAGCGGTTGCTGCAGCGCAAATCAGTTGGTAGCATTGCCTTCTTTTACATGACGTGTAATCTATGGGAGAAGAAGTTCCTTTGATTTCAGTGCTGGGTCTTCTATTCACCTCATGATTCTTCATCTCAGTAAAACAAGTTTATTGTCACTGCTTTATTAGTGCCTTGTGTGTACTGTTGATTCGACGCGGACGTATGGATGCGCCGAACAGTTGAGTACCCTTGTGAGTACGAAGATCTTCATGGGACACCGTTCTAAGTTTGATTTCTCCATAATTCGAGTGATTAAACCCCTGGTCGCCCGAAACGCATATATTCGCCTTGTCAAGCTTTATGAAGCTCAAATCAAGTCACAGCGGACCTCCTAGGCAAGCCGCACGGCTGCAGATGAAGTTCAACACAAGTCATCACTATTAATACTGAAATTCGTGACCATTTCCTGGCACGCCAAGATCGTATGATGAAGCACGACCAGTCATCCCATTAATCTTTGATCTCAAAACCCCGCAATGTCAAGGGTGGCAGTTTCTGGGCCTCGTCCTTGATGATCACGAACCACCCCCGAACGGTTAAACCGACTGCCGGATGATTTTCGAACCGTATTTCTCAGCCTAGACTATCTCAGTTATTGGTCGATTCCGAATAATTCCTTGCGTGATCGGGTAAATCCGTGCCCGGTAATCTTACCTTAGCGTCAGCAGTAGTTGTCGGTTTGGTGTAGGCCGTAACCCGTAGAACTATCAATCAAGCAGCCCGCAACTCGTGGTCGGACAGGTTTAGACCGCCCGCAAAGTCACCAGATCTGCTGGTTTATGACTCTGTGGGGAGTATTTCGGTGGAGAGCCATGCGATGCCGTGTCATCTTAAAATTCGCCTCCCGCGAGGTCCCAGCATCGTCAACAGGGATTTGGCTGCAGACGAAGAGCTAAGGCACAGGGACCTAGTTCTATGGACCCGGATCACTGTCCGAAAGTGAGCATCAGTGATGTGATAGTAGATAAACAGCCCGGGCGGAGTGAGGGTAGAGCCTAGGCCTCGATCGACAGTAGAGCCCTGTTAGACGTTGCACGTTGACCCGGTACGCTGGCTATGTATTTGGGCACCCGTTGGACCGTTATTTTAAGCTTTTAGCATGGAACTTGGCGAGAGCCTCAAAACTTTGACGCCAATTAACGGTGCGGCGAGTTTTCATCCTGACCTGCAGTTAGCCGGGCCATGATCCGGTGCGCCCCTGAGGCTCTGCCCAATCTCGAGAAACAGTAATCGACTACTGTACTATCCAGGTAGCCACGAGTTCTGGAATAACGTGTTGGTTGCCAAGTTGCATGTCCACGCCAGAGCTAAGAAGGCCGGGCTGATTGCGGGTAGATGGCGCCCCTCCGCGGTGCAGCCCTCACATCTCACACGCAGCGCAAGCTCAAGTCTCACTCGCATGAAAGACAGGGACCGCAAGAGAAACAAAGGGATGCTTGTTTCAGCTAGACTTTTCGTCATGCACGCGTTGGTGGCGTCGAGACGGTCAGCCCAGAAACCATCCTCACGGCCCTCTGAAGCGCATCCTTTCCTGACTCTGTTGGTTGACGTCCTTGTGCTCCCGTGTTTTTTCTTCCCTCCCCGCTTGCTTTTTATCAATGGACTCCGTGATGAGGCGGCCCAGCTGAGGACCCTGCTAAGATCAGGGATTCTTTATTGGCAGTCCAGGGGTCGCGATGTCCTGCATCTGACTCGTGTCCGCGCATCTCCCATCTCCATCAAAACTCCATCTCCACCGCGGAGCCGAACTTCACAGCGCCGCAGCGGACGTCGATTGGCATCCTACCGCGCCTCTCGTCCACTCTCGGCGCATTCTTCTAGCATCGTTCTGCGCTGCTAATAAGCTGGCTAGAGGACACTTGCGAAGCTGTCGACGGCCTTGAACCCGCTGGGCCGTGGGCCGTGGCGCTGGACCGAGCCCCCCGGTTCGCTCCCCGACGACTCGTCATTCCGAGACCACGTTTTTGACATCCACTCAGCTCCACGCCGGCCCCTTTTGGCTCCATGGCGTCGAGCCTCTTGCACTAGGCCTGCCTTATCGTTCTAGGCTGGGATGCGGTCTTGTCTTCCCGGAGCCGCAAGTAGAGCAGACGAGCGAGGGATTGAAGGAGCCTGTTGTTGTTGCTACTTACTGATCGTATCAACAAGGGCCTTGTTTATGGCTCACCAGCCTTGTTGTATTGGTAGTCGACTCGCACAACGCCTGCGGGCCGAGAGTGCAAGCCAAACCAGCCTGGTATATCAAGTTGATACTCTCGTTAGCCAATAACTCTCTCTCCTGCAGCGTAGCGTATCCTCGGTGAGTATATCCATCAGCTCATGGAGAGCCGAGTTGCAACGGCCTCGCCGCCGCTCCTCAGCCTCCGCCTCCAGCTCAACGCGACCATGATCAGCAGCATGGGACCTTGGAGATTGCATTCATCCGCACTGCTAAAGCTCGACAGGGCACGCCCTCGAGATCTTCAGCGGCCCGCTTTGAAACGGGTCCGGGGCTCATCTACAGTACATGCGGGCCTGATGCTGGTGGTGGGACGCAACATCGCCAGCAGTGGCCAGGCCATCTACACCCTGCCTTTGGGGTCGCCATCGACGAGATCGTGCCCCTGCTAGCGTCGATACATTGTACTTGCTTTTTGCCGATATGTAGTCCGCTGCTCGCTGCTTCGTCTGTCGGAAGGGCTTGGTTTTGGTCTTGTATCACGCCTCTCGTCCTCGACTCCGACTTCGACTTTCGTCATTCCGCTCCTTAGAGGTCTGCCGTACCTCACACCAAGCCGCCAACATGGTCGGCCTTCTCATCCCCGAGACGTACCATTATTCGAAGCCGAGCACCAATGACATGAATATTGCCAGTATCGCCTGGGGGTTCTCCCTGGGTGTGTGTATCTTCACCGGAGCCAAGGGCATGAGGCAGACCATCAACTCGTGGAAGAGAGGTCGGAAGTTGAATATCTATATCATTCTGCTTTGGGTGGAATGGGCTAGCAGCACAATCATGAGCGCCGTCACTTGGTCCTATCTCCGCGGATACATCGAGCCTGGCTTCCCCATCTTCTTCGTCGTCGGTATGTTGCACCTGGTAGTGGCTGACACTTGGATCTAATTGACTAACACGAGTCAACAGTCTTCCTCTGGGCCATTCAAATTCAAGCACTGATGCAGATCATCATCAATCGAATCGCGATTCTCATGGTTGTTCGGCAACGGGCCAGAAAACTTAAGCTTGCCGTTTTCCTGATCCTCTTGGCTATCAACATCAGCGTCTTCTCCATCTGGATCCCGGCACGACTGCAAATCAACAAGGAGTGGGTCAAGATCAACAGCATTTGGGATCGTATCGAGAAATGCGTCTTCCTCATCGTCGATGCCGGCCTCAACTTATACTTTATTCATCTCGTCAAGTCCCGACTGATCGCCAATGGACTTACCAAGTACACCCGGCTTTTCAACTTCAACTTGGGCATGATTGCCATTTCTATCACTATGGATGTTCTTCTCATTGGAATGATGTCCCTACCCAATGATATTGTGTAAGCATCACCTGTTGACCCCTGAGCACCAAGAACAATAGGACTAACATCACTCAATAGCTATCTTCAGTTCCATCCTTTAGCGTATCTTGTCAAGCTACATATCGAGATGAACATGGCCGATCTCATCACTAAGGTTGTCAAGGCCAGCAGTGCGACCGGCTACCCAGACTACTCCAACGAACGCTCTCGTTCTGCGCCCAAGAGCTCTCAAAGAGGTCCGACCAACGGTAGCAAGAAGGTGGCATCCATGTTCGCCGGAGGCAACACCACTTACATCGAGGCTGGCGGTGACGACATCGAGATGCCGAACCGAGATTTGTCAGGAGGCGGAATCCATAAGACTACGACAACGCAGGTCGTCATTAAGCCCGCGGGACAGTCTGACTTCGATGACCGTGACCTGGAGAGCGAGTCGAGTTCTACGAGGCAATTGAAGAGGGAGCACTACGCTGTATGATCACCACTACGAATTTCTGACACGAACAAGTCTTGCGGATTCGCCTATCGGCTTAATGGAGTCCAGGGGCGTCATCGATTTGAGCATCTTCTTCTCGTATATCGTTAGATTCATCGGCAACAGTACCAAACGATACCCCGTTTACATACATTTAATAGAATAGAGAGTCAGCAATAGGTCTTACCATTTGCTGCAATACAAATTGATAAATCACAAATCATCAACAAGAAACCATCCTTCGTGCTCTCTGTGCCTCTAAACACATGCTGACTTCTTGCCCGGCATCAACGTGACCTCCGCTTGTCCGAAGAAAACTGCAGAGGCCTGGGCCACCGTCAAATAAGACTAACAGACGAGGGCCCTTGCTAGCGGGTTGCGTGAGATCATACCACGAAAAATGTCGAACGACTCGGCTCTCGGGACATGGCTTTGCAGGGTCTACCGTAGCACTCGACGGAGAAAGCGTGATACAATCGCCATTACATCGCGGGGTGCATCTCTGGCCTGACAAAAAAGCAATGTTCTCCAGCTTGCTGGGTTTCTCGATTATGCAGGCCCACGAGAATGCTACGGCCCACTGGTAACTCCACGATCATCATTAGATTTAGAGCATGGACATTGTAAATTCACTGGCAAGGGGATGAAGGTTCTCTATCGTGTTGCTCAGTAGTCTTTATCGTATCACCGTCTTGATTTTTGACTTTCACAGCTTCACATGATTGCTAGCAGATCACAGCGAGGTCTCGGTAAGTAGGCATCTGCAAACTGCAGCCTTCACTAAACTTCCCTGGAGTATCGAGCTGGTGTGTTATTCTCACTGAATTACATGCATCTTCAACTGGCGACGCCAGTGTTGTGAAGATGAGCTGGCAAAGGTCAAGTTGTAAATCCTGTTCAAAAAACTGCCGTGTGTACAATCTCGATGAGTCCACAAGTTAGGCAAATGTTCACGGGCACGTTGGCGAGCTCGAGACCACAACTTACCAGGTGTATCATGGCCCCGAGGCTGATAATATACTCGAGGTTATTCACACGCCATATGGTCGTTGGGCCTAGAAGCATACATCCCACGGCTGAAAGCCTAGCACCAGGAGGAAGTCCAGGGGTCTCGTGTAGAGTCGGGCCGGTAGGAACCGGAAGCTGAAAATCAATATCTAGTTTCAATGTCCAGGACCAACAGCAGTCAATTCGGTAGCCCCGTGCTCGCCGTTCAGAATAGGAGAACGGGGCGTCGTGAGCATTAATGCCTGGGTATCAGCTAACGGGAGCTAGAGCAGGGTGTACTAAGGGGACCGAGCACTTCGATAACAGTGCCGTCCAGAGCAGTCAAAATGCCGATCGGGAAAAGGACCTCAAGCTAGTTGGTCTAGTAGATCGGCAACTAGTCGATGGTATACACTACGCGGAGCCGCAACTTCTGAGAGCTTTTACATGGGTTGGCTCAACTCCGTCTCAAGATACTAATTAGTGTTCGTACAGAAATCAGTTTCAGCCCGTCTAAGATGATCTGAATTGGATGACTAGTAAGATACGAAGTGTCTCGAGACTTCTACTATTTTCTTCAGACACACAACCCGGTCCCCTATCAATCGTGCCAACATGGTCAGCTATGGCATTTATAATACATTTTAACGCCGCCGCCTACTACATATAAGCATCATGCTTGTAGCTGATCCGGAAGAAAAAAGTCGCACATCGGGGTGGGCTAGCTTCACCGACAAGTATGGGATGCTTCTCAGTAGAACAACAACTGTGGTCGCTTTTATGTGCGCACCGAGATTTTCTGCTTGCATCAAAAGGGTATTGTCAAAAAACTTCACAATTCATCCCCGAGTTCGTGGTCATGAACCACCGAGAAGAGGACTTGAGTCGTCGAAGTCATCGTCTCTGTTTGCCACGTTCCAGCGTCAGAATATCGGAATCGTAAACGTTATCGGGTTTTTGGGTGTTGCTCTAGACTGATCTTGCTCCAGTCAAGCCAAGTGCATCTAACCACACTCCCCCTCCCCCCCCTTCTAGGAATGTCTCTTCCATCCCCGAGTTTTCACGCCCATTTCCAGCATTGCCCTCCGACTCCGCCTCGGCAGTGAGATACGCAAGTCCTTTCTTCAACCATGAGCATGGGCGAGCGTTCGTAACTCGCACTGCATCCGTCTTAGCATGGCGTAAGCTTCTATTCCCCTGTCGAGCGGACCTCTGGCCCGTCGATCCGAACTTAAAGTTTCCCAGCGGTCGGATGATCCACATCCCGTTGAAGATACCTGACCACGATGAAAAGGGGCACCGGCTCGGCATGTTATCCTGAAGCAAATCCAGACCAAGGCCGGCTGTTCTTGCGAAAAAGGGACCTGCGTCCTAGATTAGTTGGCCCCTGCATGGTTATAAGCTATCCTACTAGGTAATTAAAATAAAATCATCGGCCACTTTGAGTTCATCTACGATCAATGGGTAACTGATTCACTTATAGTAGCTCCTGCTGGGAACGGAAAAGATGAATGACTCAGAGGATTTCATTGTAATTTACGATAACCTCACTTCATACGAAATCCATTAAATCTATGTAAAAAGGTTTCAAACGTTTCCATAGCTCATTAGGAAATCTAACGTGTCCATGTCATTTGAAGTCTCAAAGACCAGAAATTCTCCATTTCCCGCCTGATTTCTATGTGCTAGCAGGGATTTCACCTATGTACTTCTTCGGTCCTTGCTTCAACTCTTACACGGAGTCAGCGGGGTTGACTCGGAAGATAACAACCTACCGAGGTTCTATGACATGGCGCAGTTTTTACTAAATGTCACTTGTACATTTAGCTGTTCTTGACCTTTGTTACAGTATTGGGACCTTCTGTAATCATTGATTTCAGCTGAAAAGATGTGAGTTGCTCATCGGGCGATCAGGCGGAGAAGCACACTTAATAGGAAGTTTGAGAGCGTGTCACCATTACGCACGTGATCCATGTAAATCCATTCTTCTACAGCTTAGATGAGCTCAGCTAACTGTCTGTTTAAAGATCGGTTTGAAACTTTCCACGGGTTCTTGTCAGATAGACCTATAAACATGGTTCTTAGTACAAGTCATGAATCGTATCAGCATAAAAGAAGATGCATTTCGTCGTAGACGTCAGGCAGCGGGACTTTTCTATCACCGAACACTGTAACCTGCCGAACATCTACTATACATGTATTTCCTTCTTGATGAATCCTGCGCCAGCTACCGAAGGTAAACTGTATGGCCTACTGCGCGCCCTAAATGATGTATCGTGTATGTAATTCCAGCGTATTACAAATGTGCCTACTGCTGTACATCCACGTTGGAATTGTCATTGAGGCCTCGATCTATATTCAGCAACAGTTTCGTTCATGGAGCGGTCCTGATTGGTTGAGGCTGATACTTACTTCCAAGAACTGAACCCCCAGCCCGTGTAAGTTGCACGACCGTAAAGGGGGGCTATAGCAAGGTACAAGAGGCGGAAAGATCGGGCTCAAGTTTCTGCCAAAGGAGGAAAAGATGTGACTTCGTACTCGTTGGGCTCCCAAGTGTGAGCTGAAAGATTGAGAGACAACAGTAAAGGTTCGTATCACTTCTACAGTTACAGGATTCACCTTTTTAGTTATGTTTATTGCAGCGGGGGCTACAGTGTTGGCTGCTGTGATCACAATCCTGTGAAACAAGTAGACATAGCTCAAAGTTTCAAATCCAATCTGCAGTTCTTACGATTCTCTTAATCTTGTTGTGGGAAACAGAGCAATTTTGCGAGATGAATTGGCTGTACTTCTCCCTCCGTGTCATATATGATGTGACGGCGGGTTTTTAGAGATAAGTATAAGGCCATGCGCAACTGCTCACTAATTACTTTAGCAGGACAATCTTTGGGTTTATGTTTTATCCGCATCATGCTATAATTTGCCGTAACCTCAAAGTCGTCAATTTTCAGTCACCCAAGTCTGAATATCTAAGCATGTATCACATTGTCAACGAGCAATTTGAAGTCATCGCATTAATTCTGTAGATTCAGTACGGAAACATCGGCCTTAGTTCTGTTTCCAGCTTTATCTTGTGGCAACTAATTGTCTCGGATATTAGAGAGCCTAAATCATTGACTAAGTCGACTTGTAAGTGACGCTTTGTGTATGGCCGGCAATTGACTACTTGGATGAATAACGACTTTGAATTCGGTCGTCTCCAAAGTCAATGAAGTAGGCTTTTTTGCTAGTTTCGCACTCAGCCCCTGCTTAGTGATCAATCTAGCAGTATCTTTAGGCGACTCTGTGTTTCATTGGGATAGAAATGTCCATTAGTTTAGTACGACTCGGTAGACGCCGCTCGGATGTTGCGGGTAGTATGTGACATGCCTGCCTCCACAAAAAGACGGTTCCAGAGATGATGTAGAAGAGGCGTTGATTTTTTCAAGGGGAGGTCTAAGACCTTTCCCTTTGTAGCTATGACTATGACGCCTAAAGGCTCCTTCCACGCCCATGAGGGCCCCTTCCCAAGCATCTCCCCCCAAACTAAAAGGCTGACCCAGCTATTAATAACTTTCTATAAGTTATAAAAAGGGTCTATAAAGCCATTATAGTCCTGTTATAGAAAAACACAAATAGCGATGCATATAGTTCCTTTGCATATTATTCTAATTTAAGCTTATTATAGTCCTACTAAATATAATCCTAGTATCTAGCATTTTAGGGCGCTATTATTAGTCCTAGAGCACTGTCCTAATATAGCCACCTATTATCTACCAACCTATCGCGAGAAATCAGACCTATAAACCTGAAGAGAGGCTAATAGCCTTATTTCCTAGTGCCCTAAAGCTCTATTTCTATCTCTATCCTTCGCTTCGGTTATAGACAGCTCCTATTTATAGAAGCATAGGATAGTTATAAGGCTCTAGCACAAGCAATATATTATGCCTAAGGTTAGGTCTATAACTAAAGAGGATACTATTATCTATAACTATAGTGCTTAAACTTCCTTAAATAAGGCTAATAGTATATGCTTCTTTAGCCTGGAATTATAGTCTAGCCTAAGAGGCCGCTATTTAAGCAGCTATAGTAGTTATCTTTATTTTCACTTCTGGATTTAGATTAATAAGTTCTATAGTCTTATAAATCCCTAAAATAACCTAAAAGAGTGCGAGAATAACCGTCTTATTAGTTATAATATAGTAGATAGGGAGGCTAAATATTTAAATATTATTTATTAAATATAGTAACTATAGGTCCCTTAATAATAGGGCTGCCTATAGGATATTTAACGGCCACTATATAATAGATCCCGGCTAGGATGCTGGAAGAACAGCTATTCTAGTGTGGCGAGAAAGGCCTAGAACCTTAGGTATAATCTGTTAATAGAGGGCCTAGACAAGTCCCTTATTTAGATAATAGTATAGTTTAAACTTAGGCCCTGCTGCCTAGTCCTGTGAGTAGTGCTGTTTAGTAAACTAGGCCGGATAGATATAATAGTATAGTTAATATTCCTCTATATAATAGAGTATATAAGGGTAGTAAATAGCATATATGCTTATAGAGACATCTAGAACTATCTAATACTTGGCCTAATAGGGGATATTTTATTTCTTTTGTTTTAATACTACTATATTATATAGCTCTATAGGCTAACTATAGGACTTTTTATTAATATATAAGAAAATAGCCTGTAAAGCCAGATTCACTAGGATAGAGTTATATAGGTAACTGCCTAAGAACTATTAAAT
The DNA here is from genome assembly GCA_014621405.1 of Stylonectria norvegica. Taxonomy (NCBI): domain Eukaryota; kingdom Fungi; phylum Ascomycota; class Sordariomycetes; order Hypocreales; family Nectriaceae; genus Stylonectria; species Stylonectria norvegica. Next base: position 104,574 of record JAANBC010000002.1, read on the forward strand.
ATAAGTAATTAGAGCCTCTAGGATATTAAAGGCACCTAATAGTACCAGTCTAAGGGTATATATGCGGTTCTCTCCTAGGAGTCCTTTTAAGTTATAAAGAGTACTAAAGTCAGGTCTATAGACCCTATTATCTGCAGAATAGTTATAAGGTGGCAGGATCAGCTGCCTATAAAGATAGAGGATATTAGCCCTCTTAATAGCAAGGGGAAGGTTGCTAATTGCAGTAAAGTTTCTCTCTCCTAAGTAAATGGCTTGCTTCAGGCTAATAAAGTTTCCAGGGACTATTAAGTCCTCCTGCAAAATAGTATAGAAGCTAGATAGGATATTCTATAGGACTGTTCTGAATTAAAGACTATTAAAGTTATAGCTTAAATCCATCTTATCTTAGTTTTAGTTCTATTAGGCAATAGTTATAGCTATCTTATTTCCTAAGGAGGCATATATTCTAATACTAATAGCTTTAACTTTCTTATTATTATCCACTCTATCTTCTATATCTAGGCTTAATTAGGCCCAATACTTAAAAGTTAAAGATTAGATAGGATTCTCACTTTATAGGCAGTAATAATAGGTAAGGACCTGATACTTAAGAGTGTTAAGAGCTAGGTATTATAATATAATAACTCAGTCAGGGGTAGAAATTATATGCTAAGTAAAGCCTATTTTCACCTAATAAGGCACCTATAATAAAATATAATAGTCCTGGGCTAATGCGGCCTCTATAGGGATGCCTTATTAGTCTAGCATAACTTAACTGAACTGTCTTAACTGCATAGAGTAAACTCCTAGGCCTCTAGCAGTTTCGGGCTATCTTAAGTTCCTCCTTTCTAAGGTCCTCTAGCAGCGAGGGACCTTTAGAACTAAGTAGAGCTATCTAATATTATTAAAGTTAAGGTTTAGAGCTGCTAAGTCTGCTATAAAGTCCTAATCCAGATTATTTAGCTCTATAAGGCTAATTATCAGAACTCTAAGACTATAATAAGATAGGTTAAAAGGGCTAATAAATAGTGGATTAATCTAGCTAAGGGGCTGTTTAATAGGGCCGATAAAAAGTACTAATAGTTCTTTATAATTATAGGGGCGCTTATAGGGCCTAATAAAAGCGACCTCTAGTTTTTTATTTTTAAAGAAAGGGATAAAAAGTTTAATAGGAGAATTATCTAAGTCTATAGGAAATATTAAGAGTCTATTATTATTATATTCGGGGCCTTTATAGCTAATAGGGGAATCAGGTTTGTTACTATTAAGAGGGAGGAATATAGGTCCTATATTAGGGGTATCTATATTTATATGATTTCTATTATACTATTCTTCCTAGAGCTGATTATTAATATTTGCCTACTTATTATTATTGCTATTTTTAATAATAATAAGCTTAATAGGTCTATATTATTAGGCTTTAAGGGGTCTATTCTATTTAGGCTTAATAGGAGGGCTTTGGATAATACTATCTATTATATCTTTATTAGAATCCTAATTAGGGAAGGCTCTTAGGATATGTAGTTGCTTAATATAGGGGGTTCTTATATAGAGTAGGGCAGGGGGTGGACCTTTTAAAGGGGGTTCTCTATCCTCTCTCTTAATAGGAGGCATTTAAGGCAAGAGTCCCCTTTCACTAGAAGTTATAAGAAGAAAAGAATAAGTGATCTTAAAATATAATTATAATATTAATAAGCAGATAAAACTTAAATAATTGGATTAATAGTGCTAGGTAAAGGGTGCCTTCTTTCTAAGTTAAAATTAGAGAGATTAAGGAGAAGGTTATTATAGAGAAGAAAAATTTATCAGAGGTTGAGGATTAAGAGGAATCATCAAACCCTTATAGCAGCTAACTGGCCGCCAGATGCCTGCTTATAGGTTATTATAATTTACTAACTTAGGGGAGCCCTCTTATTAAGCAAGCCCTCCTTAATAACTAAGCAAATAGTATCTGATTATCTCTATTAGACTATAGGTATTCTGACTGCAACTAGAATAGTTTAAGGTGATTCTTATACTAGTTATAATTAGCGCTTGTTAAACAGGTTATATTAATATTTCTTAAGCGGTAGGTGGCCTAGCTAGCTTTTCTTAATACTTTAAATAGTCCTCTTTAATAAGGCTGTAATTTAGGCGGCTTTCTCTCTTATATTACTATTACTAAGTCTCTTAAGGCAAAGGGTCTCTTCTAGTATTAAGCGTATCAAGTATATTAAGCCTCTAACTTATAGTTTCTAATTTCTATTACCTTACTCTAGTTTCCCTTAACTATAGCTATATATTGCAGCACCAGGTTAGGCTATAATCAAGCTAATAGCTCTTATATCTTGCCCTCTAAGGCTATTTATCACATAATGGCTTCTCTATAGCCCGGATATGCCTAAGTATAAGGGCTTTTTTTTTCCCAGACTAAAGAGGATTTTATTTAAACTATATCTAAGCAGAGAGATAAGTCAGGAGTTTATAGCCTTTATTACTGCCAGTAAGTTAAGGTCTTAATCTTAAATCCCCTTATTAATCTTTCTTATTACTAACTAAAAGATCTTATTTATTATCTCTACTATTCTAACTGACTTATATAATTAAGTCAGAGCTATAGCTATATAGGTCCTAAATTATTAAAGTCCTATATAAAACTCATTAGAGATAAAGGCTGATCTGGGGTCTGAATAAAAGGCAAGAGGCAGCAGGGTGCTATAAGCAATCCAGGCTTCTATATAAGATAATGCTTCTATAGTAGTGGTCCTCTTATAGATAAATAGCTAAGTATATCACAAGAAGTAGTCTATAACTATTAGAATATATTAAGCTCTTAATAATGCTACTGGGAAAGGTCTGATATAATTAATCCCTATAACCTGAAATAGCTCGGTTATTACTATAAGTTAATTTAAGACAGGAGGTTTATTTAGGGTATATTAAGCGCACTACTAGCAGCTATTTATATAGTCTATTATATCCTTCGCTATATTAGGCTAGAATATATAGTTTAATAGCTGCCTTTAAGTAATATCCAGGCTAAAGTGGCTGGCTTTATTATAGGCCTTTTATAATGCCTCAGCTATATAGGTCTATAGGAGGTAATATAACTAGTTATTATGCCGCTTCTGCTATAAGGCGCCCTTTATAATATAGAATTAAGCTACTAAGGAGAAGAGACATTAGTATTTATATTAATCTAATAGGTCTAATAGCTTTCTTATTCTAAGATAGTAAATAAGTTCTATATACTAGGCATTAGTTGCTAGCTCTATTAAGGATAGCATATCCATCGGATCTAAGACTCTAACACTACCTAAGTAAGAGCTTATAGTTCCTATTACTCTTAGAGCTCTCTGCTTCTTTAGCTCAGACCTTTCCAGGCTATTAGACCATACTTAGGTTTATTCCTAAGCCTCTACTCCTACCTTTAGGGAGCTTACTAATCCCTTAGGTTCCTTCTCACTGTCCCCTTTTTTATTAGCTGCTTTTAGCAAATCTAGATAACTATCTTTTCTATCTCTTTAGATCTATACTCTATTCTCCCTAAGAGTCCCTAATTTATTAAGCTTTAAATCCTCCTTATAGTTCTTTAAAGGGAATATAGTATAAGACAACCTGTCAGCTATAGCATTCCGCTTACTCTTAATAAATTTAATCTTAACTTAAAGAAGCCTTAGCTTAATAACCTATCTGGTATAAATCCTATTATACTAGGAAGAAGTGATAAATTAGATAAGTGGCTTATAATCTATAAATATAATAGATAACTAAAAGGATCTGAAAAAATAACTATAGTAATAATAGAACTCTATAATTACGCAGAGTTTCTTCTTATAAGTATTATAATTTTGCTAACATTTTATAAATAAAAAGGAATTATATAAGATTAGAACTAGGACTTTATTCTTTATTTAAAGAATAATATACCTAGCTTTAAACCTACTAGCATCTAAGTAGAGTTAGACTAGCTGATTAAATGCAAATCTATGCAATTCTATAGCTTTAGCTCCCTTTCTCCTTAGGATATTAAAAGCAATTACTTCTAATAGTCCCTATTTCTAGTTAACTTGACTAGTTAACCTCTATAGAGGCTGGGATATCTCCGCATAATTTGGGATCTATCTCTGGCAGGGCCTAAGGGCTCCTATAAAAGCTCTCACTTTAGTTTAGTCTAGTAAGATAGGCTAGTCCCTTAGCTTATTAGCTCTAGCTGCCTTTATTCTTATAATTCTTCTAATATAATAGACCTATTTAACTGCTAGGATTTCTTTCTGCTCTAGCTTTAGCTTTTTCTAGTTTATCTTTAATAATAATTAAAGGAGTTAAGGTAATAAGTGGTTTTAAATAAAAGCCTACTACTCCTTAAAGGTTCTATATTTTAAGAAGATATTATCTATATAATTCTTAATAGAGCGAGGGGCACTCTACTCCTTACTAGAATATCCTAATAATAAGGGCTTTATATATAGTTCTGGAATAGGCCTAAGAGCTAGTTTTATTACCTTTATTATAGTAAACCTAGCTAACTAGGACCCTTAAGGCATATAGGTTAGTTATAGCTAAGAATAACCCGGGATCTGAAAAGCAAAGATATAGCACTATTCCTCTGCTACTAGAATTAATTAATATATATATTTAAGGTTAAAGGTATTATAGGACCTTACTTAAGGGTCTGTAAGGTTATTATATAACTCTACTAATAGTGGGATTTAGGTGTCAGGCATTTTCTTATCTATATAACTATAATTAAAGGTAAGCTGTGGCTTAGCCTATAGATCCTTAAGATCTTTGGCAACTAATACAGGTTCTATAGCCTAATTTAAGAGAGATTTATTAGCTAATGCGGTATATTTATATAGGTAAGAAGCAATTCCCTCTCTAACTAATTAGCCTAACTAATATACTTAAGCTTTAGTCTATTAATAATAAGAGGACTAATTTTAAGCTTTAACTCTAGGCTTTATATGCGGCTTATAGGTATAGAGGTTAGTAGGAGGGATATCAGCTACTAATCTGGCTTTTAGATCGCAGTAGGTCTATAGAGTCCTCTTTACCTCCTCCTATAGAGAAGCGGGGACTAATAGGCCTAACTCCACTCTACTAGTAAGGAACTATATATTTATATTATCTATAGGTGCCTTTAAGTTAATTTTCTACTTTAATATATATCTTATAATAAGGAAGTTTCTAGATACTAATAGTGCTCTTAAACCTGGCTAGTTATTAGTATTAACTTGAAGTTCTATTAGATAAGGCATCTCCTTTCTTAACTTAAAATAACCTAATTCTTAGGGATATTCTATTAGGGAGCTATATAGCATTTTCAGCCTAAAGACCTGATTAAAGCTCTAATAAAGTAAGGGGTTCTTTATAGCATAAGGGGCATAACCTATCAGCTATATAGTATATATATTAAAAAACTATTTAAATAGTACTAGTAGTCCTATATAGAGTATCTTATTTTAGTACCTAGGCCTTTTTATAACTTGCTAAGGTCTTAGCTAACTACTTAGTTTTCTAATATAATTAAATTAGTATCTTTCTTATCTTTATTAGAACTCTCCTCCGAGGATTTATCTGATAATTCTATATTATTAGATAATTGCAATAGTTCTATCCTTTTTAAGGACTTCTTTGCAGTACCCTTCTAGGCTGGCCTAAGAACTAATAGCTAAGTCTTCTCCTAAATCTTAAATAGACCCTTTACTACTAATCTCTTTTTGCCCTAGCTATAATCTCTAATCTTTAGAGTGCCTCGCTAAATATTAAATATAGCTCCTATATTATAGAGCTATAGTATTCCTAAAATAAGAGGAGTATTATTAGAGTGGTCCTTTTCCTTTAGTTAGACTAGTGCCTACTACTTATAATAGATCCTAAAGTATATTACCTGTAGGTATATAAAGTAAGAGACTAAAGTCCTTTATCTATTAGCATAGAGTATCTTAAGGCTCTTAAAGCTAATAGAGGCTAGGCTTATTATAGGGATCCCTAATTCTAAAACTAACTTTCCTAAGATAATATTAGTATTAGATTCTTAATTAGTTTATATTAAGGCGGCGGGAAAATCAAATTAATAGTCAAACTAACTTCTATATTCTATAGTTATATTTATTTAATATGTCTGCTAATAGGCTCTATAGATTAACTAGAGAGTATTTGTATAATTAGGGTTTATTGCTCTTCTTATTAAGCTTAGTTAGGCTCCTATTATACTATAAGCCTTCTTACTCTTAGACTTCTTTTAAGGTTCTGTCTTCTATAAGCTTAAATATTGCATCTACTTAGCCCCTTTAGGACTAATCTGCTATAACTTAATTAGGTTTAATAGAACTATAACCCGAGATATAATCTCAATCTAATTTATAGGGCCTAGACTCTTATAGGCTTAGATCTCTAATAGGGAGCTAATTCTATTCTTAATTTTCTGAGTAGTCTGGCAGGCCGCCTTCTCTATCTCCTCCTTAGTTATCTCTAGGAGTATTATAGACTTATACTAATAGAGATAGTCTGATTCCCCTTTATTATCTTCTTTATTTAGAATTAATAGGATGGCTATTAAGGCTCTCTTTCTCTTCTTAGAGGCGGGCTCTAGGTTAGAGGATAGGGCTATTATTATTAGGGTGCTCTCTGCTAGAGCTTCTATGTCTATAGGCTCAGAGCCCTCTTCAGCCAGCAGCTAGCCTAGCCTTGCAGCGACAGCTCTATAATATTTAAGGGCTAATAAGACCTTATTAAATAGACTAATAGCCGGAGTTAATATAATATTCTAAGCTCTAATAGTTCCCTTAGTTATAAGTTCTTCTATTTCTCTAATATAGTTCTCTATATTATTCTTATTAGAGTTCTAATTAATAGAGAGTCTATTTTTAATAAGCTGCGTAGAGTTTATTCCTATGCCTCTAGATTCTAAGTATCTCTACCTACTAATAAGGTCCTATAGGGTTAAGAGGGGGAATACTATCTGCCTTAATACTACTCTTTCCTAAGCAGATAGCAAAGGCAAGGTATATATAGGGCTTTTATAACTAATCTTACTATAATTTATATAGATTAGCTTATTAGGAGATAAAGGCTTCTTCCTACTAATAAATAGGTTCTTAGAGGCTTTCTAGTTCTTCTTAGTAGCTAGGACTTATTAAGGGTTTATAGTATGTCTCTCTAGGCACGCCAGGGGCAGGGGTCTGGCTACTAAAGGAGCCTAAGGCAGAGCTACTAGTGCCATAACCTTAGGTGCTGACTCTAAGAGGTCCTTTCAGTAGTTAGGAGCCTTAGGCTCCTAAGTTTAAGTCTTAAATCTCACTTATTGCAATAGATAAGCTTAGACCCCTTTATATATTAAAGATATTATACTCCTTAGGGGAGGCAATATAATATATCTCTAGTCTATAGGGGCAGGGGTAACCTGTCCTAAATATAAGCTATAGGCTCTATAGGGCTAACTATAGGTCTTAGTAATTATCTGGTCAGCTTGCTGTCTGGTTTCCCGCTCTAGAAGCTGCTCTAATATTATAGTCTACTTAGCTGCAGCTTGGTTCTTAGCAATCTTTTCCCTAGCTTTTAGGATTTTAATTAACCTTTATATAGTCTGGTATGCGGCTTATAGGCTTATTAATAATAAAGTAGACTAGTTTATAGCCTCCTGCTAAAGCTTATAATTATAGAGCCTAGTGATAAAGTTAGATATAAATTAATAGAGGGAGTAGAGTTCTAAGTTAGTTAGGGGAATCCCTCTAGTAGCCTATAAATTATAGCCTCCTACTTAATAAAGTATAGTAAGGGCCTAACTAAAGTAAGTGGCTAGAGGCTCCTTTTCCCTTTATTCTAAGGTAGTATCTACTAAAGTAGTATTATTATCTACTACTTAGGCAGGGAACTATTTATATAAGGCAGTAATAACTATACCTAGATCCGCAAGGGTAATAGAGTTCTTATCTAGTTATTCTCATTCTATAATAAAACAGAGTCTCTTAGAGCTATTTAGGAAGATTATAGTGGGATCCTTAATAAATATATTAATAGTATTTAAATAAATATCAGGTAAGATAGGGATCCTATAGTTTAATGTCTAAAAGGACCATTCTAAATAGGCTAGCTATCTTAAGGCTAATAAAGAATTCCTATTAAAGGAACTTACCTCGGTTATAGAGGGGAGTACTAGGGGCATGCCGGCCAGAGTAAAATTCCCTCTATATGGGAAGGAGCCAGAAAAATTGCTAGAGTTTATATTAAATAATAGGGGTTTAACACAGTGTAATTTCCGCTAAGGACGATTAATAGGGCTCTAAATAGGGGGGTTAAGGGGTCTTAGAGGGGATAATAGCTATGATTAAGGCAGTAGGACTATTTATAATAGAGACAGGGGTCAGTCTAGTAAAGAGGACTGAGATTCTAATAGATCTTTATCTAGGTGCACTTTAAAGCCTAGAGATAGGGGTTTTTCTTTAGTAGTTAAGGAGGGTGGTTCTTTTCTGCTATTTAGGGCAGTAATAGCTCTATTAATAATAGCAGAAGGATTAGTTATATTAGTAGGGTGCTAAGGGGTTCTTAGTCCTACTGACTTAACTAGGACAATGCCTTTTATATAAGATATAGGATGATATAAATAATAAAAAGGAGACAGGAATACTTTTTAATAAGGGGAAGGTATTAAGTAAGGTAGTCTAAGAGTAATAGCACTTATTAGTCTAGTAAGTTAGGAGATAGCTAATTAAACTTCTAATAAAGGGATTAGCATCTCCAAATTAATAGACTTATATGAGGATATAGAGGCTTGAGATAGTGATATATTAATAGATAGACCTGATAGGTCTCTCACAGGGGTCCTCTAACTATACAGATCCAATATAGATCCTGCAGGTAAGGACAGGGGTTTTGGCAGTATAATAGATCTGCGAATAGATAAGCCTAGGAGGCAGTGAAAAGGGTGCTAATATAATAGCAATAAAGAGGTAAATATATAAAGGCTTTTTAAATATTAGAACAAGGCAGGACGGGACCTTGCACTAATGTTCTGTTAGTAGGCATTATAAAAAGACAGTTCTAGAGATGATATAGGAGAGGCGTTGATTTTTTCAAGAGGAGGTCTGAGACCTTTCCCTTTGTAGCTATGACTATGACGCCCAAAGGCTCCTTCCACGCCCATGAGGGCCCCTTCCCAAGCACCTCCAACTCCCGACAGCCTGTGTACTCAGTCAAGTACGTCGTAGGCAAGTATTTACAGCTGTTTCTCTTCATATGGGCCAAGTAGAAAACACTTTGCATCTTAATTAACAATCAAGGCCCAGTCATTGAACGTGACATCGAACTACATGATGCCGCGCTTTTTGTGTTGATCAAATGCGAAAGACAACCTACGGAAACTGCGCAAGTATTTAAGTGTATGTTTGGGACAGAACTGTCGTATGGTTTATTACCATGATAACGAAGGACCAACCCAGGATAAGAGGGCGAAGGCACAGGATTTGACTTGCCTATTTAGCATACCAATTGGGTTTCAGGGCAAAATACCACTTATATTGTCTATAGATCTAACGAGCTGACGTTGTACTATGTACTTCGTACAAGGCAAAAAGTACATGTAAGGTGCTCATGATGGTGGTAATTGCGAATCGCGACTAAACACCATCGGCCTTCGGAACAGTAACAGGCCGAACGAATCTGATTTAGGTAAGCTGGCCGTCAAGCTTCTACCGCATCCCTTCACACAAAGACCTCTCTACCACGATCTTGAGTCTTGGCCTGTTTATCTCTAACCAATGCCTTTCTCACAGAGGTTTTCATTCTAGACCCAATATTCCTGTCAATCAAGACCCCAGAAGGCATCTTATCCCCTTCATCATGACGGCCTGGACGAGGTCGCCCTCACCACCAAGCCCGCCATCGCAGCCGCATCACCAACAGCAACACAATGCCTCAGAGACGACGCCACTCCTCCTCGCCGACGGCGGTACTGAGGGTTCCACGCTTGTCGACGCGTCCTCGCGCGCCAGCAGTATCACCGCGCTAGCCACCGTCGCCGTTAGCAAACCGCTCCCCACGAGGCAGATCCTCCTGCTCTGCTACGCGCGCATGACAGAGCCCATCGCCTTCTTCTGCATCTTCCCCTTCATCGCGCAGATGGTCCAGCGCAACGGCCACCTGCCAGACTCAGACGTGGGATTCTACAGCGGCCTGATCGAGTCACTCTTCTCCGTGGTGCAGATGCTGGTGCTCATCTTCTGGGGCCGCCTGGCCGACCGCATCGGCCGCAAACCTGTGCTCATCTACAGTCTCATCGGCATGTCCTTCGGACCTGCGCTGTTTGGCATGGCAAAGACGCTCTGGCAGATGATCGCGTTTCGCATGCTGGCCGGTGTGTTCTCGGGATCTAGCCTCATCATCAGGACCATGATTGCCGAGCACAGCACGCCCGAGACACAGGCGCGAGCCTTTAGCTGGTTTGCGTTCGCAGGCAATCTGGGCATCTTTATCGGTCCTATCCTTGGAGGTGCGCTGGCAGACCCAGCCGCTCAGTACCCGAAGGCGTTCAAAGGACTTGAGTTCTTTGAGACATACCCATACGCCTTACCCGGGTTTGTCACCGGCATCATCAGTGCGACCGGAGCCCTCACCACCGCACTGTTCCTCGAAGAGACTCTCAAAAAGGACGGTAGCGGGAGCAGCAACGAGGCATCGGCCGAGGCACCGCCAGCACCAGCTCCACTGTCAACCTGGGAACTGCTTCGGGCGCCCGGCGTGGGTGTCGTGCTCTGGGTCTACGGGCACGTCATGTTCCTCGCCTTCGCCTTCACGTGCATGCTCCCCGTGGTGCTCTTCACGCCCATCAAGCTGGGAGGTGTGGGTTTCTCGTCGTTCCAGATATCCATGTACATGGCTGTCCAGGGCGCCAGCCAAGCAACCTGGCTGCTACTCGCCTTCCCGATGCTGCAGCACCGCTTTGGCACGAAGGGAGTGATGAACATGTGCGCTGTGGTGTATCCATTCTTATTCATCGGCTACATCATCCTCAACACGCTGCTCCGTGATGGTAGCCACGCTGCGCGTGTCTGGTTCTGGACCTTGGGCTCCATCATAGCAGTGATAGGACCTGGTGTTTCGATGGCCTTCACAGGTGTCCAACTTGCCCTCAACGACGTATCTCCGAACTCTCATGTTCTCGGCACCCTGAATGCCCTAGCATTGACCTATTCCAGCGGGATCAGAGCCATTGTGCCGGGTGCCGCAACGGCCATCTATGCCGTCGGCGTTCGAGGCCAGATCTTCTGGGGGCATTTGGCGTGGGTGATTCTTATTCCGGTAGCGGTAGCCTTTGCCGTTGTCTGCAGATGGCTACCTAAAGGTAAGCTGATTCCGAAGGAAGATGAGGACGAAGGCTCAGGATAGAAATTGGTTTCCACGATTCGGGGATGTACTTTATGTGTTCGAGTTCCCTGTAAGATGATCGCATGGGCCTCAAAGCTTGTTGTGCGGTGGTAGCTGAACAAGAGCTTCCCTTTGGTTGTATTGGCGAAGAACGTGCTCAGGGTATGGCATTTTGGCTGAAGAATCCCTCAGGGCCAGGCGAAAAGAAATACGAAGCAAGAATGTAAGAGACAAAGAATCAGGTGGGAAAACATGTGCTTATCAGGCGTCCCGAAGGGTCTTGAATGGATTGAGAGGGCATAAAATAGAGAGCATCACAGACCATATTGAGACTCAGCACTCGTTTGGAAGCGTGGTGTTAATAACTGGCGTTGTCGAGAACCGAGTCAACACCCAGAATCTCAAAAGGTTCATAATTGGATTTTATGTATGATTCGACGTGCATTGAGGTGACAACTGCCAATAAGCAAACATGCCTTAAAATACCGGGCTTTCAAAACCACCAAAAAAACAGCTATGGTAGACATGATAGCGTCGGGTCCTGTTGCCGCCAAGTAAACCCGTTCGCGGTGAGCTCCAAAGATGCATACGATTAAAATGAAAGGGAATAACTTTGCCAATTTTTTATACGCCGTTCCTACACACAAACACGAGACAAGAGCTGATCTAAGAATACGCAAAAGATGCTCAAACCATCTTGTCGCCCAAGGTGGATTCGTCGAAGCTGCCACCGTTGGCAGTGCTCTTGCGATGCGCAGCGGAGCGGCGCCACTCGAACAGAGTTCTCGGCTTGCTCTGGATGGCCTTTCGAAGCTTCTCGTCGCTACGCTTCATCCAGACAGTGGCGTCGGCAGTGCTGACGGGGTAAAGAGGTGTGTTGCGGCTGCTGATAATGAACGAGTCGGGCTCACGCTTGTCGAAGGAGGCAATGATGTCAAGGTCATTAGCAATCTGATCACAGTAGATCTCCAAGGGCAAGTCGTTGACATCCGTGCCAAAGGGGTTCTCGATCTCATGGCCGATGAGAAGCAGACCGAGGATGATGTAGGCTGCGGCGACGGTGGCAGGGATAGCGATGTAGCCTAGAGGCTTGACGAGCTGGAAGGGAAGCAACATAACATAGACCCAGGTAATCTGACTGATGGCAATCGCGTATGCGATGGGCAGAGGAGTGCTCAAGACTCGCTCGCAGCCTACCATGACGTCGTTCAAGATGGCGATGTTGTTGAAGGCGAGGGTCTGTTGAATCGGTACCTTCAGTTGATCGTTCTCAATGAATCTGTCGACGGTAACGGCCAAGTGGTTCAGGATTTCCAGGGGCAGGTTGCCAAGAGGGTGAGCGTTCTTCTTCAGGGCTTTGCGGGGGTTGCTGGAAGCGAAAGAAACACCCAGGTATTCGCCAACCTCCTTGAAGAAGTTCTTCTTCTTCAGGGCAACCGCCTCAGGCTCCGCTATAGTGGCCTCTTGGGCAAAGGTGTTGAGGTGACCGACGAGATGTTCCATGTCCGGGTAAGCTGTGTAGGGCTCGAAGCGAAGGGTGTGCTTGAGGGAAACAGCGAAGGCGACGACCAGGTTCATGGCGCTGATCTTCTTGATCAAGGTCTCGCGGGGATCCAGGCCCTCTCTATCGGATGCGTGAATCCAGAAGACACGACCGAGATTCTGAGAGGCCATGACGAGCATGCCCCAATACCGTCTGCCCTCGGCATATCTCTCGTAGGCTGTTGAGCTGCGGAAAGAAAGGCCGAGACCGACGACGAAACCAGTGATGGTCAGCAGAACAGACTCGACACCGATGTTGTGAACCTTCCTGGAGATGAGTGTAATGGCCGTGGCCCAGCCAGCGACAAGCAGTAGTGGGAGAATCATCTTGGGCAGGATGCTACCGTGCATACGGAAGACGAGGGGCCATTTGGAGTGCTTGCCGAGATCTCGCGGCCCCGTGAAGTAGTCGTCGATGTCGAGGGAGGTCTGTTTTCTGAAGAGATTCGGGGTGAAGCCCACAGCGGGCGAGGGCGGCGATTTGATGTGCTCGAGGGGGATGTCGAGGCTCTTGAGGCGCTTGGGGTCGTCTTCCTGCCGCTGAGGCTGGGAGGTGTTGATGGAGATGGGGTTGGTCATGGTGGCGTTGGAGCCGGCCGAGTCTGGCATGATGAGGGTTCAAGTTGTGGGTGTACCACGAAGCTGGTGAGGTTGTTCTAGTGGTGGAGGTTTTGGTGTTGTTGTGAAAGAAAGCGAAAGGCGCCTCCAGCTGCCAGCAGGTGGATGTGTGAGTCCGAGTATTCGTGGAGGAGGTGAAGCGAATGACCGTGGGAATGTACGTTGACGTGCAGTGCAATTCAAGTCTCGCACCCAACAGTGAAGTACTTAAGAGACGGTTGAAGGATTGAAAGATGGTAGAAGGAGACCAGAGACAAGGGAAGACAGGCACCTGAATAAAAGAAACTTTTGAACCAAATGGAAGTTGGGATGAAGGACGAAGGACGAAAGGAGAGGCTGAGGATGCAGAGAAAGAAGCAGTCGTCGCCTGATTGAAGCTGTCCCTGGAGTGGACGGTTTAAAAAAAAAAACGCCCTAGAGCCCTGTAAATGGCCCGGGAGTGGTGTGGAGCCCAGCGTGTCGGGCCACTGCCGCCGCCAGTTACGAATCTCCAGGGCCTGGCGCCGCCTCTTCATGCCCTGTAACACCCCCGGCTATAACTGGTCCTCGGGTTCCACACCCCTTAAACGGCGGGGGCCCGGTGCGCTAAGGCCCTGGGGGCTTTTGGGGGCCACTGGGCTTCAATCTGAGAAGATGACTGAGGTGAGCCCGTCTTTGTTTCAGTTTCCAATGAAACAGGGGCGCCCTCATCAACAAGGCCTTCGTCTCACCAATTGGGAAGTGACAGCAAAACCGGCCGACGCCTGTTATGCACCTAGCGAACAAGTCTTGGTAGACGTAAGATCCTTCATTGGAGATGGCTAGAAGGGGAGGAGACTTGCCAGGCGCGCGCTGACAGTGGAGGCACTTGAGGGCTTCATGTTCCGACGACTGGACTAGGGAGGATGGATCCATGCTTTGTTGACTCTGACTAGGGATCCATACCTTACGTACACGTACTTTACATGTCGTTGCCATCATCTTCATCACGTCGTATTATAGGTACATGTACAATGTTCTAGTTGCCGCGCGAGAAATAATAACAAGGAACGATGCAGGTCTCAGGGGCCCGGCATCGTCAACGAACAGAACATCCAACCACCCACCCCAAGTATCGCGAGCTCGTGGCGGATAGGGCACCCAGAGTCGATGATCCGCCGCCCGGATGAGTCTCCCTCCTGGCGGGTGTGTCGATTGGCTGCAGAAGTCCTCCCAAAGCGGAGATGAGTGGTCGACTGACGTGTCGTGCCCCGGAGAGAAACCATTTTGAAGGGATCCATCTGTTGTGGATTGAAGACGAGATCATACAAAGGAAAACTGAGCACCTCGGCCCTCAAGCCTTGCTGCGACCGTGCAGTGCACTGCCCCGGGCCCCAATTATAACTTTATTGAAGAGAAGTTAAAATTCAGTAAAAATAGATTCAAGCTAATTAGCTCACAAGATATGTTAGGTTGAATGCTTCTTTCCCTAGCCTCATCACAGCCTTCATCTTGAGTCCAGTTGATGTCTTGGAACTCTTTGTTCAAGACATTACTAGCAAGTCACAAGATCCTCTCGTTCGACACCGTGCTCTCCTCTCTAGCTCTTTACTTTAATATGTACACGGATACGAGGAGTACGTATTAAACAGCATCCATGGATCCATAGCATGGACCTTACGTTGTACCAACTTGACCCCGGTCAGACGCGTACGCTAGAGAAATCCCAAGCTTCGATCTCTAGGTTCTCCAACGGGCCTAGCATTGGCAATCTACCGGTAGCACAGCTTCTATTTGTTTGTGACTTGTTTCCCCGACAGGCGTCACCGGTGTTCCATTAAATAGTATCTTCAACGTTGCTCGTACCAAGCAATCATTGAGTATTGTGTCTTGCCACAACCTGCGAGAATCCGAAACCATAAGGTCGGCCTAACAAAAGCTATTACGTACCGAAAACCACCGGCCTTTAAGTCGACATTGCTTCAAGGACTACTGCAGGTTACCACCAAAGTCCCTTTGAACAGCCACCAACAGTCACGCAAAATAAGCCCTAGTTCGTCAGTGCGGGCCCCTTGATCAAATCTCGCCTATGCTTGGCGAAATCACGTCGACAGCCGTCGCTTTGACCTCACTCAATCTGTAATCTTCAGGTCAAATTATTAAGGGAACTTATTTTCCTTTGTGGTGCGCACTTCGGCGATGGGAATGTCATATTTTTGGTCTTGAGGCGATGGTTTCAATCAGGCATCCAAGTTATGGATGTCTATTACCTGACTTTAAGTCCAGTTACCAGGAACGGTTCAACACTCAAACTCATTTCGGACTTCTCTCCAATGAACGAACCACCGCCCAACCCAACCATTAATACCGAACTCCAGTTCTCCTCAATCAATGGCTATACCTGAACTCTCGATCTTCCTTGTCCGTCAAATCCGTTCTGGGTAAACCATTGACATCCAAGATGACCTCTTGAGTCATATCTCCTATGTTCCCACTTGCAAGCTCCTCCCTCTGATTGTTATCCCGCACACAGAGCGTTCGGAAGATGATGACCGTCACAAAGAGGAGGCACCAAGTCACAATGGCTGTGATGACTCCGGATCGGTATCGAGGCGCATGGGTCCACAGCTGCGGCGATCCGATGCACCCCGCGCAATACCCGATGAAGAACATGGTGTTGACGATCGCTCGCTTGGTGTTTCCCTTGAAGTTCGATGCCGCAAGGGAGAGAAGTATGGACATGGATGCCGTGATACAAGACGCCTAACCAAATGTCAATGAGTAAAACGTTCAGGCAAGGGGAAGCAGCTGAGACTTACCAGCCACGATGAGACGATCAATCCCCATTTAGCATCCACCGTCAGTTTCATCAAAAAGACATTGCCGATCAAGGGCGGGATAATTAACACCAGCGCAGCCAGCGTCCTCTGCCTTGGAAATAAGTAGCACAGCCCAACACCTATCCAGAGGAAGAGAATTTGCACCGCTCCCGAGGGCGCCGTATACAGCATCGTTTCAGTCCGAGTGTATCCAATGGACTTGATGACCAGCGAGGCAAACGTCAGCACGGGTGACTGCATGGTGAGCAAAACACCAAACCAAAAGACGGCCCATGCCTTAGGATCCAGCAGCGTCTCCTTCAGTTGCGAGACCGAAGAGGATGTCTTGTCGCCACCCTCTCGGTCCTTGGCCATGCGCAGCGAGAGCACCTCTTTCTCGCGGGCGTTCAGGAACCATGCGTCCTTGGGTCCGTTCGGCATGAGCACGAAGAAGCCAATGCCAGCTAAGGTCGTGAGTGCGCCGCAGATGATGAACAGCACCCGCCACGGGGCGATGCTGAGAGACGTGTTCTTGCCGATACCGTACATGAGCAAACACCCGATGACCTGCGCGAGGCCGTTCATGGATACCCACAGCGCTGTGCGGACCGCGTGCTCTTTCTTGCGGTACCAGATGGACGTGATGGTGACAAAGGCCGGCGATACGGCTCCTTCGCTGAATCCTAGAAGGAAGCGCACCGCGGCGAATCCAGTGTAGTTGGTCGGCGCGGCGAGACACATGCAGACGATGCCCCAGACGATGCTACCAGACAAAAGATACCGTTAGATGCCGTGGTTCAGTAAGCATAAGGGCTAGCCGTGATGACTTACACAGTGACTCCAACAAACTTGGTCAGGTGCAACCGGCTCATCAGGTAGATGAAGGGGTACTCGGAGACGAGCTGGCCGGTGTAGAAGATGGAGCTGCACCACGAGTACTGCTGGCTCGACAGGTTGAGGTCTGTCAGGAGACCAAAGACACCCGCATAGCTGAGACTCTGCTTGTCTAGGTATTGCAGGAAGAAGGTAAAGCACATCTAGAAGCGATTTGATCAGCCCAGTATGATCTCCGTGGTGTTGTCAAGAGCCTGCAGATGGCGGCTATAGGTGTATCTTACAAAGGGCAAGATGACCATGTCAATCTTCCTGACAACGGCTTTCTCTTCTTCAAGCGTGTACGACTCGTTCAGCTCGATCATGTCGCCTCTTTTCTCTTGACTGTCATCATTAATCGACAGCGGCGGCTTTGACTCGACGGTGGTGTCCATCGTTGGCTAAGAAACCTTGTAGCTATTGTTGTTGCGAATGCAAGAGAAAAGTTGATGCTGCGTATAGCCAACTGAATATTGCTCGCCTCGTTTTGGAAGACATTCCAACCGTGGTAAGACCCAGGATAATATACCACTCCAGGCTTCTTGTGATCTACAGGATGTAGTCTCTAGACTCCCTAATCCTTGAAGAACCGTTGCATTGGGTTCGTGGAGATAGCGATTGATAGCGATGTGGGGAAGGGGCAAAGAGCCGAAGTTCGAGGCCATCGATCCGATGGATGATATCGGCAACTTGTCACTAGCTTGGACAGATTCCCGATATCTCCTTCTTCAAGAATAGGAAGCGATGTCGAGACAGGAAAATGATTACCATCTTGGCCAAAGCTCATTAAGCTGCGACTCGAGCTCTTTCGTTGAAAATGCAGCTGGAGTATTGACTTGGCGTTTCAACGCAATTCTCCGAGTCAAGGTAGCATCGATAACATTAAGTCTGCAGTGCCACAACAGCTTAGGAACTTACCATCTTTGAAACTCATACCCATTTTCTCTCCCTCTACAGCTCTTCTGCAACATTTCACTTACTCAAAATGACCCAACTAGACATGGTGCCAGGGTCAGACATCAAGCCTTGGCTCCGCGCATCTCCCCAACGTTATGTCTTCACCAACACCAACATCGTTGACGTCAAGTCCGGCACTATCATTCCCGACTCTTCCCTCGTTGTCATCCAAGGCACGATTGCTTCCATCTCGCCCTCATCAGAGTCATCAGAGTCATCCTTTCCCCAAAACTCTATCGTCGTCGATTGTCAAGGCCGATACCTCTGCCCTGGCCTCTTTGACGCCCACGTCCATCTCTGCGCCGTCCCCGGTTTCATAGATCTCTCCAAAGCATTTGGAAACCCCAACGATGTCTCCGTGCTACGTCAGCCCTATGTCGCAGCACAGATGCTTCATCGCGGCTTCACCAGCGTGCGCGACTGTGGCGGTGCGCAGTTTGCGCTGAAGGAGGCCATTGACGATGGCGTCTTTCCAGGTCCGAGATTGTTCATCTCCGGCCATGCACTGTCGCAATTCGGTGGCCACGGAGATTTGCGTGGGCCCCATGACCGGACCGAGACCGAGTGCTGTGGCGGCCACCGTGAGATGTTGGGGAATCTCTGCAACGGTGTGCCAGAGTGTATGGCTGCCGTGCGGAACGAGATTCGATGCGGCGCCGATTTCATCAAAATCATGGGCTCGGGAGGTGTAGCTTCGCCGACGGATAAGTTGGAACACCTCCAATTCACGCCCTCTGAGATTCAAGCCATGGTGGAGTGTGCAGACAATGCAGGGACATTCGTCACCGCACACGCATATACCACCAAGGCCATCCGTCACTGCATTGATAACGGCGTACGAGGCATTGAGCACGGCAACTTTGTAGACGCGCCGACAGCCAAGTTAATGGTTGAGAAGGGTGTCTACCTGACTCCTACGCTGGTCACATACGTGCAGATGGCCTCGGAACGATGGAAGGGCTATCTCCCGACCGAATCCCAGGCCAAGAACACGCCTGTTTACAAGGCCGGTCTCCAGAGCTTGAAGATAGCGACAGACGCCGGCGTCACCGTTTGCTTCGGCACTGATCTTCTTGGTCCCCTGGGAGCGGCTCAGACACAGGAGTTTGCGATACGCTCCCAGGTTGTGTCCCCGCTGGCTATTTTGCAGAGCGCGACGATCAACCCAGCCAAGATGATTGGGATGGAGGGGGAGATTGGACAACTCAAGGAGGGCTTTCGCGCTGATGTTCTAGTTCTGGCGAAGAACCCGCTCGAAGATGTCACAATCTTCGATGAGCCGGAGAAGTATGTTCTTGGGGTGATGAAGGATGGAAGGGTGTACAAGAGTAGGTGGAGTGGGTTGAAGGAGGATGGCGAAATTCCTGTGAGAGTTCAGGCGGTAATTTAGAGATACGGCATCGGCTAGATGCAGCTCTTAGAAGCTTGTAATCATGGATGAACAACTTTGTGCGAATTCCACAGTCCCCTACTATCGTGGTGCTGTGGATAGTATTAATCCGACACCATATATGGCTGACACAAAGTTTCTGTCGATATCCGGATGTCTACAACATCCAGACAATCTCACCACGATATAAAGCAACTTACATAAAACCAAATGCTCTTGATGGAAAGTTATTAGACGGTGTCCGCCGAATCATGACTAGGCACGAATATGAATGTTTCTTAAGTGTCCTAAAAAGAGGCCATTACCACTCTGGTACGATCAAATACTCCAAAGCGCGATGACTTGAACATCAGAGCTGGCTCATCTCCATCCATATTATCAGAATGATAATTACCCCACTTCCATTACACTGGGCGAGTCTCGACCATCCTAGTTCATCTCCGCAATCTGCTGCATGTCAGAATTGAACTTCTCCGTAACCGCTGCTATCTTGATATCGTCGGCAAACTGCCACAGTGAATTTGGCACAACACCGAGTACATGGCCACCGCATATCTGCGTCCATGCTTTGTTTCTGCTCTCGTAACCGGCGTAGGGCGATTTTGTAAAAGTAGGTAATGGGACAAGATTATCACGGGAGAGTTGGTCCACTAGCTCTCACTGCATCCCCGCTTAGCCGATCGCAAGCCAGGTTGCCGACGAAATCAAGCAGCTTCCCGAACCTGAGCGGTTTACCGTTTACCCCAGATGCTTCTTGGCGTGGCGGGCCCGAAGTTCCGGCTCCACGGTAAGATGATCAAGTGACAGCTTTGATACTCTGGGGATGACTAGAATCCGGGGCAGTGGTTCTTGTTACGTACAACTTTGCCGATCACGTTGTTCTTGGATTTCATAGAATGATTGTGTTCGAGTCAGGAATGAGTTGAACTCCAAGCAAAGGGGCGAGCGAGATCAGGGATTCTGGGATTGAGAACAGAGTTGCTAAGCACATTGAGGATCGTGGCAGTCAATTCATGTTTCGCTCTTTTCCACATTTCAGAGCTGTTTACTAAACTTCGAAGGCAACTCGAACAGGTCTATGATACAGGTCAGGAAAGTTCTCCGCGACAATACTGAGAGAACTTAATTGTTCGATATGCTGGACCTCAAGACCGTACATAGGTCTGCCAGCCTGTGCGTTTAATGGCCGCGGTTGGTATCATGAGCAGCTACTCCCCAATGTGTGGTTTTCCTGACATCATAATTGAGTGGTAAAGCCAGAAAAGTCCAAAACGTCCAGCCCCGTCAGCCCCATGAGAAAGGTCTGATCTTCGTTGTACAAGGCCGAGAGAAAGTCATTGTCTGTCGCAGGCGATTGCGACACCGTCGGCTGTTGTGGAAAGACATGCGGCATAGTTGATACAATTGACACGGTTTCCTCTCCTCTAAACCCCCATCCACCTATACTAGGCTGCGTCATGGGCCTTTGTTCGTCGTCCTGCACGGTCGGCACGATGGAATCTGCCATCGTATCTCGCTCCAGAGGCGTAGTTTGGCCTGATTTTGGAGGTCGGTCTTGCTTGGAAAACCACTCAGCCCACTGATTGTACTCAGAAGTTGATGGTGTGTTCACTGCTCCAGAGCCTCCTCCGAATGTCGACGTTGCGCATAGCTTCTCCACTGCCTCGTTCGTGATCGACTGAAGAGCCTCGACAAACTTGACCCCCATCTTGGCCGTGATATTCCCTGCTGCCATGCTTCGGAGGCAATCCAGACCAAAAGTCACGGTCGCCTCATATGCAGAGTCGCGCTCCAGGATTCCAGCTACCAAGGTCACAATGGTAGCGATACTACAGCCTTGAAAGTCAGTAAATGAGAAACGCGTGATATTTCCGGTACGTTTCAAGTTCTCCAGTAGTATGAGAAGCTTCCTTGCTGCTTTGATACAAGACTTGGACAATCTGTCGACGGTCTCGTCAATCACTGGCGGTTGTGCTTCGTGGCCCAAGTGATAACGAAGCTTCGCTCGCGCGACAGTCACGAGAGACACCTTACCCATGGCAATCCAGGTGTAGTAATAGCTGAGATAGAGGTGGAATACGGCACGGTAAGCAGAATCCCTGGGATGGATATCCTTAAGATTACACCCCGGCGGTAAAGACTTCTTCCATTCTTTCAGGTCTCGCTCTGTATTAGTGGAGAGCATAGGCCTTGCCGTATCTGTCATCCAGTTCCTTAAAGAATTTAGTCAGTACAAGTATTCTCGTTCTGATGATTAGAGGAATGGCTTGCGTACCCTGGTTCAGCGGCCCGATCCAGTATCACCACCAGGCGTGCGTAGGCGATCTGATACTGAATATTGTCGAATTTTTGCATGCGGTCTAGCAGAGGTAATGGTGATGGGAGAGGGGTCGTAATTATCTCTGCGCTTATGGATCGAGGGCGATTGAGCTTGATAGTCGTGGTTCTGGGCGATCGTTAGCATCTTCGTGGAGCTCGCAGATGGTCCGAAGCTCGCCTTTCGAGGGAGTAGATGGACCACCACAAACGACGGCGGACTTCTCGTTCTCGTTCATCAATGGACTGGTCGTCAATATTCTGGTGAAGATCGAAAGCCATTGCCTTTCTCATTGCCAAGCCCATGTAGACATAAGACGAGCCAATTGCACTTGCTGGTAGGAGGTAAACTCCTATCACAAAGGGGGCTTGGATGGATCTTAGATCCGGCCGGTCGATGACATCCGGAATCAGTAGTTTTGCCTGGTTGTAGAAGATGCGGCCAGGGTCGCCATCATCGGGTCGGAGGGCGCCGGCTGAGCCCTCGGGTCTCTCGAGAAGTGTCCACTGACTTGCAAGAGCAAAGGTCGCCAGAGCAAGACAGACAAAGCCGCAGTCTGACCTCAACGGCGTCGCTGGGTCAGTATAAAACTGATCAATTTCGTCCAGGAATTGAGGATAGTCAAAGTAGAAAAAAAAGATCAAGAGCGTGGTTCATGCAGACAGATACAAGGAAGTCCGCCACAGGGCGAGGAGGGAAGGCATCGATGGCTTGCTGCAACCGCGCCAGCTCGGAGGGTTGAAGTATCGTCGGACGGGTAATGTGCTACAATAGTCAGATGGAAAGAAACTCTGTCGATATGGAACGTATGTCAACAGACTGCTTGCATGGCCACCATGTCTCGTTCCTCTGGAGCAGTTTGTGAGTCTAGCGAGAAGGCCTCCCGTAGCCGTGACAGGAAGCTTGGCCATAGGACTCTCTCTGTTTGGTCTACCATGACACTACAATGAGCAAGGGTGGCGCTTTACGGCTGCTAAACGATGAACTGACGGCTATCGATGGAGATGCTCTCCTCTGGTGTTTTGGCAGCATGGCCTGTTGGGGGAGTTTCCCTAGTCAGACTGGCCTGAGAGGGACCATCGTCATTCAATGGCGGCGTTTTCTGTCTATTCAGAGGTTAGAACAAGAGACTATTATACACAGACCAATTTGCGCACCTTTCGAACCTGCAGGTCATGTTGTGCTGTGAACATCGTTGGCACGCCCCGGGTGTTGACTCGATACATTTGCTCTTCCTCGCTTTGCAGCGGTCACATCTAGAACTGACAGTCAATTACGAGTCCACACAAGATAGAATGGGAGAATATACGAACGCTCGAGGGGCCCTCTTCCGATTCTCGTCGGCAACCCGCCGTCGCCTCCGTCTACGAATTGCGGCAGTATCCATCTTCACAGCGGCGTAATAGACGGTGGTATGTCTAAGAGCGGAGAATGAGGTACCAAGCTGTCGGGAACCTGGATCACAAGATAATAAGTTGCCAAGCCGCCGTCTAGACTCCGACGGCCACGGGATGGACCAAATGTGTGGAGAATGAACGACTTGGCGGAACTAGAGCGCGGGGGACGAATCAGTGTGGCAATATGCCCATCGGCAATGAGACACGCCACGATTTGAAGGTCTTCAATACTAGAGTTCAGTGTAAGCTTCACCTCATTGCGATATTGTTGAGCTGCTAGAGGGCGTTTAGACGTCGAAACATTGGTGGGCACAGAGCCGCTGTTCAAGGCATCCTCCTCGTGTGCGGTTGGTAACATTCCGCATAGATCCATTGCTCAACGGCATAGGTTTGCCGCTTTGAGAGGGAATCAAATCCAGAATTCTAAATATGCTATATGCTTTCCAATGGTATCATCGACTTCGTTTCACTTTTCCTCTCTCGAAAATGCCGCTACGCCGCTCGTCTCCTTCATCTCACCAAGCGCCTATATCCCAAGCCTTTTCTACGACTGTGGCCTCTGCTGCTGATGATCGACCATTCCAGCATCCAGCTCAACCGGTGGCCGCTGGTCCGCCAATTCGCTGGGGGGCTGCGGTGGTGAGTGCACGTATCCGCCCTGCCCGTCCGGATAGTATCCTTGCTGCTGGTACTTCTGCTGCTGGTCGTCGTAGTACTGCGGTATGCTCAGTTGCTGGGGCGTCTGGTGAGCCGCCTCGTACTTGGCTTTCTTGCTGCGGCGCATGAAGAACCATATTAGAAACGCCACGACAGCGATGCCTGCAACGACTGCGACGACGATTCCCCCAATGGCCCCGCCGGAGATGGAAGATGACGAAGATGATGATGAATTCGATGTCTCGGTCGGCCCGGCGGTCTGAGACTCGGCCGTGGCGGTCTTTGCTTCTGAGGCGGTCGTCGATGTCAACCGCGTTTTCGACGCGGCTTCTGTGGAAGACGAGGCTTCCGTCGACGTCGCCGTCGTGGAAGTGGCGTCCTCCGAGGCCTGTGCCGCGACGAGGAGATCGCCACGGTTGATGTTGCATCGCACGAATTGCTCGCTGGCTTTCGTATTGGGGTCGCAGGTCGTTAGCTTCGGGCAGCAGGCCTGGTCGGTTCCGGCTTGCAGGTTTGTGCATGCGACGGAGCTATCTTCGCTACATACTGATGCCTAGACGACTCGTTATTATGAGGGGGAGGAGTGAAGCCACGATCGAGCTTACATGGTCTACATAGCATTTGTCGGTTTTGTTTCTGGTCGTCGTTAGCTATCGCCACTGCAAATACGCCACGGAAGAACATACGCTCCAACACAACACCAGCCTAAGCCAAGATGTCTTTCACATGACGGATAGTCCTGGCGATCACGGGTACCTGAATCATAAAGTCAGTTGACAGCATCGGTGATCTGAGTTCATATCCCGTACAACAGAGCGTAAAGTCTGGAGCGCAGTTTGAGTTGTGCGCATTGCTTCCAAAGGCATCCGAGCACGAGTCTCTCTTGGACAGCATGCCCAGGTACGAGAAGTCGTTCACTGCCACATCGTAGGAGAAGCGCTTGTGGAGAGGGACGTACTCGGCGCCAGCCACTGCCGTCGCCAAGAGCACCAGAGCCGCAATCGCCTCCGTGAATCGCATTGTGGCGTTGAGTTGGTCGATAGCACGAATATTAGCAATACCGAATAGATTTGAGATACCCAACCGGCAAATGTGCCACGTTTGACAGTTCAACGCAGCGCTTTGGGAATCACAATCGCCAACAGCCAGACGAAGCAGAAATGGGAGGGAAGAGAAGAGAAAATACCCGGCACGAACGCATCGTCTTGGCCCCCCGGCAGCCGCTGTCCCTTTAGTCGATAGGTTAGCTATCGGGGGCCATAAGATTCCCTGCTCATCCTCCTCGTCTCATCGACAAGTGCAACAGTAAGCCCCTCTCATCATCCACCCACAAAGTCGAATCCCCATATCTCCAGCCCTCCAAGGCTGGGGATGGGCCAATAGACAAGCGCGGCGAACGAAGCCAGCGCAAGCCTGGAGCCGCACAAGCGCCATCCATGGCCCTCCGCGACATTTGGTAGGTGGAGTTGAGGACTGCTAGGCTGATCCAGGGCTGGCCTGGCGCTGGGAGATTGGGGCTGTGATCGATGTGCTCCATGATGCTCTGAATGACACGCGACATGGGGTTATTTTTCGGGTCGGAGTTTCGAGACACTAGAATCAAGGTGAAACCAACTTCACGCCCGTAGTTATTGTACACACATATCTTCAAATTATCAGCTAGCTGACTCGACGTTGATTATGAGCACTTTCCTCCCGTGAGTGTGGTACAAGTCGGTTTATTCGAAGCTGAAAACCCGAGGTCGAGGTCCTAGGCTCATGAAAAATTTGGATGGAAGCATCAGCTTGCCTGCCTCCTTACCTATCCCATCGACTGTGCGAAGGCTACATTTGCGTACCTTGCGGGGGTTGAAGCCAATAAGAGCTAAGGAAATGATCAATACCTAGCTTCGCTATTGATTTCTATAGAGATAGAAGTACTCTAAATTCTGCTTAGTACATAAATGTAGAGTCCTATGCCATACTGTTTAAGTGGCTATCGACTTCTCCCAATGTCACACGCTAGCCGCGGGGGTGAAGTGGGACTCATACCGCATTGTAGCCTTCGCACAGCCGATGGGATATGATAGACTCGATCAAGTCAGGTATCGAATTTGGTTAGATCCTTATGGTTGAGGATGCTGCTCTCCTGCATTAGCGAGCATAACGAAAAGCTCAAGTGGAATCTACCAAGAATGGATGTAACGTTCAATACCCATTCCAGGATGACCAATGTTCTAGGATGATTTGAACGTGGAGTTGAAGCTCATAAGGCTGGGCTATCGCAGCTTTCATTGGCTGTTTTTCCAGGCCCTATTGGAAATGAAAGGGGCCATCAGGCACAGCCCGGCCCGCGCCCTGTTAATAGAGCTTCCAGATTGAGGGACCTTGACCCAGAAATAACTCCACTAATGTACCTAGGACGTCTCTTTCTTACAGCGCTCCACCCCCCCTAAAAATGCAGCCGGGCAGCGCTACTCCGCCCCCTTGCTCCCGAGTCCATGTCCCTGGTCGTCTCCATCTCGGTAAACCCCCATCCCACGCCCGTGATCCCGTCGATCGGCACGCCTTCGGCTCCTTTGACGTAGGCCAGTACTCGATGTAAAGTGCAGCTGCAGCTTCGCATTCGCCCTCATACCCTCGGCCTTCGACTTGTGACCCCGCGCCTCCTCCTCCGCAGGCTGAGTCGACGATGCGCCGTCGCATCAACATCGTCGGCGTCTGCCTCACGGTGCTGGTGCTTCTGGTGCTGTTCCGCAATAGCATCCTCCCGTCCACGTCGCAGCCAACCGTCGACCTCGATAATGCCAAGGCCGAGACGAAACCCGGCGATGATGATGTCGAGATGGTCATCGCCAGCATGAAGAAGGAGAATGTCACGTGGCTGAACGACTACCTGCTCGACTGGAAGAAGAACATTTACGTCGTCGATGACCCCGATGCGAAGTTGACGGTTCCGAAGAATAAAGGCCGCGAGGCCATGGTATTCTTAACGTATGAATACCAAGTCGACGCTTCAGAACCACCGTGGCTGACCACGCCTATAGATACATCATCGACCGATACGACACATTACCCAGCAATGTCATATTTCACCATGCTGAGCGCTTCCAATGGCACAACGACAACCCCGACTACGACGCCCTCTTACTCCTCCAGCGATTTCGATTTCAGCATTTGAAGGAGGAAGGCTACGTCAACCTCCGCTGCGTTTGGGTCCTCGGATGCCCATCCGAAATCAAGCCCATCACGGATGCTACACCAGCCAAGACGGGCGAGCCGATACATGCTAAGCACGTTTACAAGGCTGCCTTCGAAGAGCTCTTTCCCAGTGTGCCGGTTCCGGAGACGATTGGCGTGACGTGCTGCTCACAGTTTGCTGTGACGCGGGATACGATCCGACAGCATTCACGAGCTGATTACATGCGATATCGAGATTGGTTGACGGATTCGCCTTTGGCTGATGACCTCAGCGGGCGTGTTCTCGAATATTCATGGCATGGTATGGTCTTCCCTAGTTAAAGTGAAGGGGAAATTGCTAACGAGACACCAGTTATATTTGGCAAACAGGCGGTGCATTGTCCTCCGGCTGGGGAGTGCTATTGCCAGAACTATGGAATGTGTGATATGGTGTGCGAGCAGGACAAATGCCAAGGGCAGTATATCCTACCACCGTTTGCAACGCTACCGAAAGGATGGCCTCAAATTGGCTGGGAAAATGAGGATCGCCACTGGTCTGGGCTGCCATAGAGGAACCTTGCCCGAACTGAATTTTGGAAATCCGAACCTTAACGCAACAAGAACGCCATACCGAAATAGCCTACCCCCGAAGGCTTGTGCCCCGGGAAATAGACCTTGGATATCAGAGCATATTCGATGGCGTTGGATCGCAACGATGAGAGGCTCGTCTAACAACCGTGAACAGGATTGGATACCACGGAACATGGGGCGAAGTTTGGAATATTGTTTGGGACTTAGGCGACTGTCAATAAGCGGCTATTGGAAATCATATTGATTAGAATATGGACCGACTCGTTGCTACTAATGTTGGCCACTGTCTGAGATTTCAGGATGGATGGCAGAGAACAGCAAAGCAAAGGCTCACAGGGACTCACACGCAGTGCTACCATAAATACCCAACGAACCCGAAATTATATGGTTTTATTCCTCTCCAGGAACTTCAGAATAAAGTCAATAGTACTGGGTACTACGCAGTATGTAATGTCAGCTAAGATGTAAAACAAATCAGGTCTTTCAGCTTCTAGATGCAGCTGGTCGTCTCATTGTTTGACGAAGCACGTCCCCCACAATTCATTCAGTTCCACCTCTGCCCCGCCCCCACCAAAATTCAACTGTACCATCAACTCCAACGTCCGCCTTTCAAGCTTCATCGCCATCTTCAAGTTCGCTTCAACCCATTTGCTTACGAGGAGTCTCGACCAACTTTCCTCAAGATGGACCGGTCACAAGCTGCGGCGTCCAATACTAATCTTATGGGTAAGTTCCACCATGACGCGCTCAAAAAATGGATGCATTGTTGTTTGTCGGTGCATCAAACTTGCGATAGACCACAAGAAAGCGCAGTGGCCGTTTGATTCACTTTTGACTCGAAGCTGTCGCGGAATCACTCAAGCCACAAGCTACTTGAACGCCGAAGTTTCTTGTGGAAAGCGGCTTGAGCTCGCTCTCTATACTCTACATGATATTCCCGATGGCTTCCAGCTCAACTCGCGATACGGGGACCAACCCAACGGATCAGCAGCCGTTCTCTGGGCAAACCAAGCTTTCAAGTGGAACCCAAGCTCCGACTCCTCAAGATTCCACGCAAAAAGACCGTCAGAAAGATGATGCAGAACAGGATGCTGAGACATTGCTAGATACGCATAACCGGCTCGTCGCCGATATCCTAACTCGCTACCGCACCCTCATGATGCTCGTCACCATCCAAGCCGACGGCGAGCAGAACAACGCCAAGCCCGAGGCCATGGCCGTTACCGGCATCTCCATGAAGATCGAGTTTGACGGGCTCGTACGTGCCCCTCTCCCTTCCCCCTCCACTCTGATACCATGCTAAAACCCCCTCACCAGTACACCTCCATCAAAGAACTCCTCACCCTGACCCGGAAGATCAAAGAGCTCTGGGTCTTCGGCCCGCTCGGCCAAGGCGACCCAGATCGCAAAG
Organism: Stylonectria norvegica; assembly: GCA_014621405.1. Classification (NCBI taxonomy): domain Eukaryota; kingdom Fungi; phylum Ascomycota; class Sordariomycetes; order Hypocreales; family Nectriaceae; genus Stylonectria; species Stylonectria norvegica. The sequence continues at coordinate 133,588 of JAANBC010000002.1, forward strand.
CCAAGGAGGAGCAGATCAACAAGGACGTCGCCGAGGTGTCGGGTTTACTCAACGGCCTCGACGCCTTCAACATGAAGGAGCTCGCGGAGAAGAACGGCGGTACGTGGGAGCCGCTTCTACCTGAGGGCGCTGAGAGTGAAGCTTCGGCAGCGAGAAAGGATTAGAGGGAGGCGCTACGATATCAGATGGGGTCAACGGTCGGATATGCGTCTGGCGTTTGGGCGGTTTGATTTGAGGGCAGGTACCCAGCTCTACGGTTTATGCTGCCATTTTTGTACTTTATGGTCCTAATGTATCATTGTCTCGTTGCTTTGTGAACGAAAGATTATCTTCTGCCAGAAATCTAGCAGCGAGGGGAGGTAGCAAAAAGTAGAAGCGGTAGATGATCTTAAGGTATCAGTTCTTTTACTTTACAGCCCGTCGCCGTACACCCAGTTATCCATCTCATGAAAGAAACACAAACATTAGCCCTCGCCACCTTCGGGATCTTCATCTTCGTCGCCCAGCTCTTTGTCAACATCACGTTGCACCTTTTCACCCGTCGTCGTCCTGTCAATAGCAGCTGCCTGCATACCGCCAGCCGTCAACCACAGGAAGTGGTTGGTCTTGAACATATCGATCTGGTTAAAGAACATGTGAAACCTATTTCAGAGCGTTAGTGGAAGTTCAAAATAGAGCGATCAATCTTCAGTGTCTTACGTGCTGTCCTTCTCCTCCACGCTAAAGATGCGGGTGTAGATTTCCTTGTCCTTAAACGCCTGAACTTTCTCCTCGTACTTGGAGAAGTCAATCTTCTCCTTGTTGAATGACTCAGTCGCCTTGCGGTTGTAGTTCTCGAACACAGGGCGTTCTAGCAGCAGTCCCAGTCCAGGAGCCTTTGGGATTGCCATCTTCTGGTTCTGATAGCTCTCTTCAATGCGCTCCAGCGGCGTGCCGCACCGAACCATCAAACTTGCCAGACCCACCATCTTGCGGATCTGGTGCATCATGAAGCTCTGGCCGTGGACCTTGAGCGACAGCCATTCGGTGTTGCCGATAATGATAGGCTCGGGGTTCGCAATGAAGGACTTGATGAGGCGCTTAGCGGACGGGTCGAAGAAAGGCTTCTGGACAGTGTAGTTGTGGAAGTTGCGGGTGCCCTTGTACTTGTCGAGCACATCCTGAAGCATCTGGAGACGGGCCGGCGTAACGCGGTAACGGCGTTTCGCAGTAACGTAGGCTGCCTTGATATCACGGAGCGCAAAGTCGACGGGTCCGAGTTCGCGACCACCCTTGGGCTTATGGCTCTCGATAACGACCGCAGGCTTTGGTGCTTCGGACTCCGTGGCATCTGCGGTGGCGTTCTCTGCTGAAGGCGCCTCGTCCTTGTCAACCATGACCCAATCTTCTGCGACGGGCTTTTCCTCTTGAGGGGCCTTCTCGTCTGTCTTGGGTGCCTCTGCTTCGGGAGCTTCCGCGTCCGCGTCCGTAGGCACCTTGTCCTCGTCAACAGTCTCTCGATCCTCCATAGCGTGCATGCGTTCCTTGACCGTAGCCCTAGTTTCAGGGTCCAGGGCCTCGAGAATGGGCTTGATATCGTTCTCCTCAACATCCAGCCAGAAATTCTTGAGGTCCGCCATTTTGGCTTCAAGCTCCGCCTCCTTGCCATGCTCCTTGGCCAGTTCCACCAACTTCTTGCCAAGAAAGGCATCAGGGTGAGGAGGAAGCAGACAGTAGCTCGGCATGAGGTACTCGTACCATCTCGAGTCACACGTCTGGTAGCAGCTGAAGCTGTTGTTGGTCCTCTGAATGTCCCAGACGCGGATCTGGTCCGGTAGCGCAGCGTTGATCTTCTCTACGACGTCCTCGTCCTCGATGATAAGCTTCAAGCTGATGACGTTGCCAGCGGCGTGGACACCCTTGTCGGTTCGTGCGCACCGGACAAGGCTCGACTTCTTGGGATCGTCGGCATTGGCTTTAGAGATGGCGCCTGCGGCGACGAAAGCCTTGAACAGGTCTGACTCGATCGTCTTCTCGTTTCCGTTGACCTGCATTCCCTTGTATCCCGTTCCAGCATATCCAACCATGACGGCCACCTTGCGTTTAGGGCGTCGCTCCTCGGCCGCGATCTCGTCTTTAGAAAAGGGGTTGCTGTCCGCAGCAGATTCGCCGTCCTTATTCAGCTTCCGGCGCTTGAAGTCCTGGAACTCGTCGTTCTTCTTGCGCTTGTCGCCCTTCTGTCGGCTAGCATCTAATTAGCCCCGTTGGTACCGTATCATCTCGCGGGAAACCAGCAGCAGCATACCTCCATTCTCCTCGTCCCTTCTCGGAGCGGCCTCTGCCGCGAGTGCGGTGATCGTGTCGCGGGTTCCTGCTGCGGTTGCCATCCTGGCCAGATTCATCTTTAGGACGATTTGAGCCCTCATTGGCCTTGGGCTTGTCTGCGCTACTCGCGCCAGAAGCCTCGTTGCCTGCCGCCATATTTGCATTTATTGGGAGGAGGGCGGCGGAATGATTGTGGGTTGAAACAGCGACAGGATATGTTGAAGAGGCTCGCGTTTAACCGCAGAGAATTTCTATACGAAGTTTAGTGGGGCAGTTTTAAGCTCGTGGCGGGGAAACTTGAACACGGAACTTTCGATGAGAAGTACCCTGGAGTGCTCCGGCTTCACGCAAAGAAATATATACTATATATATTATAAACTAAGTAGTTATTGCAAAAAAATTAAATCGTTGATGTACAAGCCAGGATCCTACAACATCGTTGCATGATACGATAGCTTCACGAGTTATGTTCAACGAAACCACGCACTTACACCACCTTTCAACCTAGCGAACCATTGATCATGAGTTACAACATCGACGAAGTGAATTTAGTGATATTCACGAAGTAAATTTAGTGATATTGGCAGATATTATAACTAAGTCTTGCTCGAGAGGGAGCCTAAAGTCCTAGTTCGAACTCGTTCCATCGTTGGAAGGCAGTCCCTCCGTATCTCCTGGCTCTCGGTATCCCTGAGAAGGCTTCGCGTTTCTGGTGCGACCTTCGACAATGTTGTCTTGATCAATTGCATCGGCATCGTCACGCTCTGGTCTGGATTAGTGTCGTGGACAAAGATGTGGACGCCTGAGATGTACTCACCAAGTTGCTCATCGGTATCTGCAGTCGCCGCATTCACAGGATCATCGATCTTAGCAGTATCGGACTGGACTGGGATGGTCTCGTTCTTCGAGCCTTGACGTGAGACGTAAGAGTCATCCTTAAACTCGTCATTGGGAGCGTCGCCAAGAGCGCCGGAAGACATGATTAAGTCGTTGAGAAGAGTTTGGTTGATGTTTGTTGGAAGAAACTGTTGCGTTCCAAAGCGATATGTTTTGCGAGAGACTTAACTGTAAGATGGAAAACTTGTTATCTTTATAGATGCTCAACTCAATTGCACTATGCCGTTTGCATTGTGGTCGCTGGCGTCAGTGTGAACGATGCTTCAAACAGCAGCGTGTTGTCCATGACGACATCCATTCTGTGACGACTCATGAATCATGTCTCCATGGCCAGTTGAGACATCCATGGATGCGACTAGCTTCTAACATGAATACGCCCTTTGTCAAAAGGAATTCTTCGATCGTTGGAGCTCTTATCCGAAGGTAGAATCGTGCTAGCCGACGTTGGCTAACAGTTGACGACAGATGTCCGAACTTCCGTGATGTTTGGCGCAGCCACTTGCATCACCAAAAGTTCCGGCAGTGAACTCGCCAGATGTCCTGTCCTTTTTTTCCGATATGCGTAAAAAAAAGTAACAGAAACAATAAACGCGGCAGGAGGGCGGTTTTCGAGCGTGAATAATACAAACCGGCACACCTGTGATGTGACAGTGGATGGTTGTAAGACAAGGTAGCAATAGGTGCGTGAAAATCGCAAGTCAATTGCTTCATGCGGCCTTGTAAGCAACGAGAAAAGCCAGCGGCAAATGTCACTCTGCCCAGCATTCTGGAAGGCTGGTGCATTCTGTCGTTCAAGCAGTGGCGCCTCCTAGTCTCGGAGGTTCATCTTGAGGTATGTCGGTTATGAACTTCGGTTGATATGGCTTCTGGGATTCTTGTGAAACTTGGCACGAATCCCATAAGTAAGTCAGATTACCGAACTCGGGTAAATTGGAGCGAAGATTGGAGGGTATCGTCCTGAGATAGCGAGGTGTGTTTTGCCAGGGAGGGCTGTCTAAGAGTATGATCTCGCCCTGAATCGCACGCGTCAAAGCCACACACAGACGTTTCTTGTCGTTCGTGAATTTGGTCGGCTTCACGATGTCGACAAACACGATATCGGCTTCTGATGCCTGGGCTGTGCCTATCGTGCGTAATTCCACTCGTTGTCGTTTCCCATGTTCCCACGATCTCAAGTCCGTCAGATATCTGTTGAACGACTCCTTCGTAGGAGTGATTAGAAGGATGGTTCCAGGGTGGGTGCCATCGATCGAAGTAAACCAAGATGATGCTAGCAACTCTTGAATGCGTCGTATTATCCAGTCCTGATGACCTTGGTGCCACCTACTGTTACCTCCTATTTGGAAGTTCGATGAACCTGGCAACGAGACAAGCACGCGAGTTATATCGGCCTCACGCCCTCGAATGTTATCCAGGAATTGCTTGACACGCAGCACTGGCGGGGTGAATAATTCCTTTTTTGATTTGTAGTTTGATATCATGGCGTTTTGGTAGAAGAGAGCTGATGGCAGCTCGTGAAGGCCACCATACGCGCGATGGTTGATGAGGAACTTGTGACCAATGCCTGCTTTTGTAGCACGCTCCAGCGCGGTAATCTTCAGTTGCTCGCTATATGTTGCCTTCGAGCAGACGAAGGGAGCTGCCTGGGCGGGATCGCCAAGGAAAATATATGCTTTTGCGTTGAAAAATGCGATGGGGATCAACGTTGCTAGCTCTTTCGCATGACCGGCTTCATCGAAGAAAATGATGTCTGGCTTAAATGCTCGGCGGAAGTACTCCTGAGCACCTGCAACGCAGGTTGTCGCAATGAAATCGACATCTTGCAGAGCTTCTTCGTACAACTTTAGCAGGGTGTTTCTGAACTCGTTCATTTTCGGCATGTGATCTTTCATGAACTTCTGCTTGTTCAACTGACTTGTGATCAACTTTCCAACAGATGCCGCAAATTCCTTATCGGGATGATTCTGGAGATAATCCCATGCCGTTTCATCCAGTGTTAGAACTCGGTCTCTTGGCGGCGTCGACCGATGCTGGGCAGGTTCTTGGGAGAGAAACTGCTCGATGAAGCCTGAAGAGAAGTCTGGGTTCCTGTTCAGAGACTCGTTCGGATCTTCCGTGGACGTTTTTACGTTCTTTTGATCCAAGCCACCTTTGCTCTTGCGAATTTCTTTTGGCCAGCCATGCATACGAATCACTTTCTTGCTCATGCCTAATGCCTTGTACATCTTGACCATTCTCGCAGCCGTGTCGTCCGCAGGCTTATTGATGTCTAGAATGAAGAGAACTCGGACCTTTGTGGGTGCCATCTGAGCCACTGCCGCAGTCGTCAAAGCCCACATGGTCTTGCCTGCCCCGGGCACCCAGAGATAAAGGCGACCCTATGAGGTATCGTCTGGAGGGCGTTATACGCTTCAACTTGATGGGGGTTGAAAAAGCTTAAAGCCCTGTCGGCAGCAGATCGAAGCTTCTCGTCAGCGATTTGGCTTCTGTCGAACATATGGTCGTAGAGTGTAGATGGCGTCTCTCCGGTACCGTCAGTGGGAGACGAAAACGTTACAAAGTAGTCAAGGATATGTCGCCTTGGTCCTGATGGGTACAACTCGTGCAGAGCAGCCTTTTTTGCATTGTAGGTCGTTTTGGAGATGCGTAGCATCACGTTGATCAAGACTGGTTTGCTTGAGTTGGGTACGACATGCACTTTCCAAGGCCACTCAGACCAATCCGAGGGAAAAGGCGAAACATGGAACTCTTGCACTGCTCGATCGGTTCCTTGTCGTACGTGGTCTTGGGTTCTCTCGGCATTATGCCATTGAGAAGTCTCTGTACTGCCTCTCATTTTAAGGCAAATCTTACATATGTCGCCCACGTCGGGGAAGAGCTCCAATTTGGTATGCACGGAGAAGCGAAGAACATAGTCCTTCTTTGGATCATCTTTCGTTGGAGCGTCAATGATGTGCGCCGTGAAGAGTACTTCCGTGGAATTAAAAGACTTGGGTTGATCAGTCTCCCAAATCCATTCTTCCTCTGTTGCAGTGTCATGTCGAAGAAAGAATTCCTCGACGGACGGAAATTCGAGAAGAGGTGGCTTCATTAGAGCTGGCTTCCGAATAGGTTCCATTGCGGCGAGGAAATCTTGCAGTAAGGTAGGTCAGTATGTTGTCGTATAGTTGCTGCACATGCCCGTATGGGAACTCACCGAGGCTAGCCAGCGATAAATGGAAAAGCGAGCTGGACACTTCGAAGAAGCTTTGAGTTGAGAAACTTGAGTAGGGCAGGTAATCCTTTGCGTAACTCTGTACTTCTTGAACAGGTTGACGATGATGGTCTTCGTAAGGACGGATGGAGGGGATATGTGTGGACGTTGCCCTTCACGGTAAGATCCAAACCGAGAGGAAGAGTGAGAAGGGAGGATTGAGGAAGGAAAACATTTCCGCAGCTGGCAGGTAAAGAAATGTAGCACTTCATGTTAATTGGAGTGCGAAGCGTGGCTCGTTTGATGAATGCTGTGAATCACTGAGGTGAAGCGAGGCAGCTGGTTTGCTGGGAGAGACTGGCAACTGGCAAGCCCAATGACATCGTCAGTAGGTGGTTTCAAGTTAACAACGACGTCCAATGAAAAATTTAGCTGTTCATATACGGCGGTCAATGGCGAGACAAACTTGGAGAATTCGATTGTTAAACTGAGCTGAGACTGATACTCAGGTTGATGAGGTTATTAGTTGAATCATGGTTTCCCCCTATAAGACATCCCATTGAAAGGAGAAACTGTGAAATAGCTTTGGCCAAAGTTGTAAAATGTGAACAGGAGACTGCCAAGTTACTGCCTTCCCCACTCCTATTCTGCTTGCCATGTTCTCTTCCGACTTGTGATTCGAGTTGGCGAACAGGGTCGAAAAAGGTAGCGAACCTAAGACCGACGACACACCCGCACAGCTCCTAATCAGGGATCAAATATTTGGACTTCACCCTTCAGATTCATCAAAGCGTACGGTGTGTTATTCTGTATATTAGCACAATGGTTTGTTGTGCAAGTCACTGACATATTTGAGCTGCATTAAACCAAAGCAACCTATCCATCGGCCTTGTGAAAGACTTGCACGAGTATAAAACGATCATTCATATCACATCTACTCTGCAAAAGCTTGCTCAAATATACATGATCTCTGAAACTGTTGTCGTCACGTGGCCATGATACAATAGGGTACCTACCTCGAGCGCGTTGTGGAGTTATGGTCTGCCTTATCTTGACATCGAAACTTGCGTGCTCACCAGGGTTGCTGGATTATCACTCAGCAACATCTCGCTCGCAGATTCACAACATGGTGGAAACAGATCCCAAGCAGATCCTGCTGTTCCCCGTACAGCCTTGACCGCCATGATAAGTCGGTAAGGGTGTACGCGAATCGGATGGGATCCTGAGTATGCATGGCCAGGTATCGTGGCCTCGAGCCTCAACTTCTGCCATCTCGTCACCGGCAGCAGTAACTACGCAATCCCCGCCAGAGGACAGCTCTCAACCGAATACGTAGCATGCAAGGAAATGAGTGGCTGACACATTCCAATGCACACAATGGCTGCGCCTTTCCGGGATGTCGGCCAGCGACATAATACCAGCGAAACGCAAGCAGAGAGGCGGGCTGCAGAGCAGGATCCTGCGTCGAGACGCCCCATTGCGGTGCTCATCGCGAGTATCGATCGACAGCTGGATGTCCTCTTGAGCCTTGCTCCACAGTGGAAGCGATTCTGAGGCGTCGACGAGAGCTAAGTAGTCGTTGCTACGTATTGTAGAAAATGTCGTCGTCGGACTCCACGGACTCCACGGCAACTGGGATTGCCATTATCGATCGGATTGCGACGAAACCCTAATACTTGCGATTGAGATATCGTATGTGGCGTGGAATATCAAGGCGAAGACGAAAAGGGGATCCGGGAGATGCTAACAAGATTACCGTCGCATTGCTGGGGACTTCTGTGCTCATAATTACGCCCAGCAGCCAGCGTCGTCGGAAGTCACGGTGATGATGTGCTCAAGGACCTGGATGACCATCACAGCGCTACGTGAGGAGACATCCTGTCGGCTTGATTGCAAACCCCCTGCAACCCAATTCGATGCGATGGCACCTGCGTATCGTGCATGTTTCGGAAATGGGTACGCGAAGGAGCTGCCGGAATCGAAAAGAAGTCGAAGTAGAAGCAAAGAAGCCTGTGTCGCCATCGCTAGTCGTCCGTCAAGTTTGATGAGTCGAAGCGGTGATATCGGTACGTAGACGGATGTCGGAGATGGCGTATGACTGTTGGCGCCAGGGGTTGTTATCGCTCTAACAGTCGATAATCACATCATAAAACGGCCGAAAAATCGAGACCGCGAAGAAATATCGTATACAGTGCGTTTGGCAATGACGGCGAAGGACTGAAATTAGTTAATTCGAGGACTGGCTAGTTTTGTCCATGGTGGTTGTTCGAGATTTGGGAGGGTTCTGATGTTCTAGTTCCGCGCTCGGTTAATTGTGCATAAGATATGGATGCATATTAGCAACAACCAGCGAAATGACGGTGTAATAAGCTGCAGTGGTTTAACCTGCAAGAAGAAAAGTCAAATGCTCCATTGCAAGTCGCAGGAAAAAGCACTCATGGAGCAGGAGGAGCAACAGCAGCATGCAGTGCGGCAGAGGTAATTAGAGGGGCATATTGTCTATACAGTGCAATTATGTTCAGCACTGTCCCATGCACATGGCTTCAGGCAGGTTGGGTTCAGAGATTGGACTGGCCCAACCACGTGCATTGTGCTTGTGAAATCAAGCATGGATCATGAGGCTGTCACAGCACCGGGAAAAGAGGCCTGACTCCATCGTTGGCTCCATCCATCCCTTCATCGCTTCATTGCTCCATCGTTGAACCCGTGGCTCTGGAACCCGTCGATGGATCTGCCTCAGACGGAGAAATTTCAGTGTGCCAGGACCCAGCCTCAGCAGAGCCCAAGGCTTAGCAGCCCTGGAAGGCCCTGACAAAACCCACCACAGCCGCCGAGCCGCGACGCCTGCCGCACCGATACCCCACCTTCCCCGTGTCCTGCCAGAAAAAAAGGCCCCCGATTGCCGACGATCACGTAATTTCAGCGCTGAATTTGTTGCTTCACTGTCGATTACTTCGCCGCCGCCGCCGAGCTTCTGGCTCCCTAGATATCGCATTATCACACCTTACGCCCCCCGGGTCACCTCGAAAATACCCGTGGACCCGTCCATTCCGGTCGCTCACTGCCAATTGCACGACCGACGCTCGAGTTACAGCACTGCTTTCCCCTACCGAGCCAGTGTCACCCAGTATCATCCAGTGTCACTCAGTACATGTACTGTGCCGCTGTGTCACCCACCCAATCCAGTTCGACCCAAGCACTCCAGCTGTTCTCGCCCCCTACCATTGACCGGGCCTTGTGCGACACCCTGCGACTACAGGCCATGTTACAGCGATAAAGGCCCTGTCTTGTGGGTTCCATTTTGCCCCCTCCCCCGCTCTCTATCATCCATACATAGCAGTCGCCCGACGACCCGAAGCACGCAATCGGTCTCGAGTCCCTTCAACATACAACATTTCCATCGCGGCGAACGCCAGAACAACCCCTTGGCTCATCATCCTTAGACGCCGACTCCCGACGGAGTCTCTCCGACAAGTCTTGCCCTCTGGCGCATATTGCAACTGTCCCTAGCGGCCGTAGGATCCACGCCCAGCGCCCTCCAGCGCCCTCCCATGCTTACCTGGCTCGCAAACAGCCCTTGGCCGATACAACCTGAAAGTCGCCGGTCTTCGCGCTGGCCAGCACGCCATCGCTCCGTGGCTTTGCCTCAGATCCCTCCCCCAGGTTCTGCGTCAGTGTCCCCAGACGGGAGTTACGATATCTAGCCCTCCCATCGCGCAACTTGCTCTCCAAAACTTAGATCGCTGCCATGGACCACCGCCCAATCCTCGACAGCCCCCGGCACTCCCCCGACGCCGCCTCCGTCTCACCTATACACCGACATGCTCTCTCTGCATCGCCTTCTTCTTCTTCCGCTGCCGCCGCGCCCTTCTCTCCTTCGTCTCTGAGGTCGACTGAAGCAAGCCCCCAACCTGACCTCAAGCCTTCCAAGGACACCTGCAACAGGAACCACCGCCACGACGAGGACAACAGCCCGCGACTCATCAAGATGCCGTCCGTCCTGGTCGGTAAGACCGTCAGCCCGTTTCTCAAGCAACATATCCCTAATCTCTACGCGCCCGTTGGCAAGGGCCTGCAGCAGATAGGCCCCTCGTCTGACTCAACACCGACGCCAAGGAAGCGGGATCCCAACTCAAAGTTCTGCTATCGCCATCGCCCAGACTCAAAGTGTCGACGAGCCGCCGACGAAACTAAGATGGGCTTCATCCAAAGTGTAAGCAACTTCCAACTAGCATCATCGAGGATTGTTAAGGGAGCAAGCGGCCATTCGTGTGGCTAGTCCCAAAAGGAATAAGCTCGCCTTCAAAATACATGGGTTGCACCACAATTTAGCGGCTGGCGAAGTATCCTCGATCGAAAGGGGAAACATTGCTTTTCTAGCCACTACGCTCCCTAACATGTCGGAGATTGTAAACCATCGCTACGGATGCTGACCAAGACCAACAGGAACTCAACAGTCTATCGACCGCCGATCAAGAAGCCATTACCCACGTCTGGTCCCTGTTCTCCGCCGCTCCATCCAAACATCGCGAGTTGATGTTGCAAGGCATCATCACTCAGTGCTGCTTTCCACAACTTTCGACTGTTTCTCGCGAAGTTCAAGAACAATTGAAAATCGATTTCCTCGCCGCCCTCCCAACCGAACTATCCTACAAAATCCTCTCATCCCTCGACACGGTTTCCCTATGCAAAGCTGCTCAGGTCAGCCGACGATGGCGAAATCTGGCCGACGACGACGTTGTGTGGCATCGCATGTGTGAACAACACATCGATCGAAAATGCACCAAATGTGGTTGGGGATTGCCATTGTTGGAGAGAAAGAAGCTCATGGCTTGGAGTCGCCACCAACAAGGTCACCAAGCTCAACAGACCCCACCACCACCACCACCACCTCCCGCGGAAGAAGTTGTCGTTGAGGTTATGGACGACGACGAGCATTCCTCATCGTCTTCGGGCGAATCTCAGAAACGTCAGCTAGTCATTCAGGATGACCGACCGCCGAAACGCCAGCGCCTCAGTAGTGCTGCGAATTCTCGAGCGCAGCTGGAGCACGAACGCAAGTTTCGTCCGTGGAAGGACGTGTACCGAGATCGATTCAAGGTGGGGTACAACTGGAAGACGGGCCGGTGTTCCATTAGAACTTTCAAGGGTCATGAAAATGGCGTCACCTGCCTCCAGTTCGATGACAGCATTCTGGCAACTGGTTCATATGATACAACCATCAAGATCTGGAACATTGAGACTGGAGAGGTGATTCGTACCCTTCGAGGTCACACCTCTGCTGTGCGCTGTCTACAGTTCGACGACTCCAAATTGATCAGCGGCAGCTTCGACAAGACCATCAAGATCTGGAACTGGCAGACTGGAGAATGCTTGAGCACACTCCAGTGCCACAGCGAAGGTGTCTTGTCGGTGCACTTCGACGGTCTTACTTTAGCCTCTGGGTCCATTGACAAGAGCGTCAAGGTGTTCAACTTCAACACTAAGCAGACATTTTGTTTGCGTGGTCACACCGACTGGGTCAACCATGTTCGGATTGACTCACCCTCACGCGTCGTTGTCTCTGCATCCGATGATCTCTCCGTCAAGATCTGGGATCTGGACTCAAAGCAATGCATCAAGACATTTCTTGGCCATGTCGGCCAAGTGCAACAGGTGCTTCTGATGCCGGCTGACTTTGAGCCCGATGAGGTTCCCAACAACGATAATACGGATGCCGCATCGGTGTCTAGTGACAGAAGCTCCACTCCGGTCGCGGCCCCTGAGCCGGCTGATGACCGTGCTGCTTATGGCTCGGGCTTCACCTCGGACCCTTCACGACCATTACCTCCTCGCTACATGCTCACTGGCGGCCTCGACAATACCGTTCGCCTTTGGGATACAGCCACCGGAAAGTGCATCCGAAGCATGTTTGGCCACGTTGAGGGTATCTGGGGCCTGGTCGGTGACACGTTACGTGTCGTCACTGGAGCCAATGACTCAATGACCAAGATCTGGGAGCCTCGCTCTGGAAAGTGTGAACGCAGTTTCACTGGACATGCCGGTCCAGTCACTTGCGTCGGTCTCAGCGACAGCCGCATGGCTAGCGGGAGTGAGGATGGTGAAGTTCGTCTTTACAGCTTCGAAGGCGAGCGTGTCGAGGAGCGAGGAACTCCTTCTTGAACACGCGTGTCATTCGCACGTCACAATTGTTGAGCTTTTAATGACTTGCATTTTCATTCCCTCTTTCAGAAGCGTTGATCTCCGTAAGATACCAAACGGCGTTCTCATTTCAGTGGGCATTCACTATGATGCTCATCTTTACATATTTAGGTAGTTTTGCTTCTCTTCTTTGGTGGGTTTGGAGTCTTTTGGGACTAGTGGTTCAGGCACCCTCGAGGGCAGGACTGACGTTAGCACTGGCATTGAGTTTTCTGGCTGGGAATGGGGAAAAGCCCTTATCGGGTGGAACAACGTTTAAGATAAAAGGAACGAGACAGGCATGGACTTGGAGTATTGGGATCGGATATTTTCACTTGGGCTTTTATTGCAGGGTATTGACCACATAGTCTCGTGATCAGGTTGGTCACGGATGACCGAGGTAGAGAATGAGTCGATTAGAGATGAAATGAGCTACGTCAAACAATGTCAAACAACGATTATTGAATATTATTGCTTCACTTGTATGTTCCTGTGATGTATTTTGTGCGCGATATGTGAGAAAGGAATATGCTTCGGCGTCCACAACGTGTCTTTGTCAGGGGGAGGATATCTCTTAACTTCCCACTTACGACTCCGGCATTCGCAAGACAAGGAGGTATGTCAGAAACTAACAAAGATCCGATGCCGGCAATAGCAACATCTTATCAGATCAATCAGATACCACACTCACGGCATCTCACCAACCCATCAACACGCGACCGTTGCCATGCCCCTTGGCGAGCCACGCCCGTGCCGTACGGGAGGGAACCTCGGCAAAGCCCGGCATATCATCGGCCCGCGGACGACCAACTCCCAAACGGAGCGCGCGTTGGAGCTTCCGTCCTCGACCCGGGGCCCTCCGAGTCGCGTCGGCCAGCGTCCGTGAGCAAAAGAGCTAGGGGCTCGTTCGGGCACGTACCTGGCGGCTCGCTAGCTCCAGTGTGAGGTGGGAACTGGGGGAGACATGGGAGCTGGCGGCTGGGCCCTTTTTCCACCCCGCAATATCACAAGCTCGGCTGCGAGTCGGTAAAGGTGAGCTCGGGGCTGGGTACGTCAGTGTCACGGGCTCAGGCCGTGAGGTATGAAGCACAGCATGGAGGAGTGAGGATGATGTTCTATGGCCAATTGATCGATAATACTTTAGACAAGAAGTCGCAACGTGAAGCTTGATGATTGTTTTCTATCCCCGACACTCGGTAGCTGTCCGTCGGCCGCATGGATGCCGTCCAGCCCCGGACCTCCGCCTGCCCGGGGAGAGCGGAGCCGACGGGACGTCAGCGGGTTCGCGCTGCGCCAGCACCAGCGCCCAGCGCAACAAAGCAGTCCCGTAGCAATCCAAGGGCCAAGGGGGACGTTGCCGAACGCTCATTGCGTCTGCATGCGGCTGTGAGTGGGCAAGTGGGCAAGGGCGCCTCTCTCCGAGGCGTCTCCGAGGCATCTCCCCCCACCGTCTTGTGACTGGGGAGCTAGGCCGGCGGCTTGGGGGTGACTGGTTCCGTCTACCGGGCCATAGAAATGGATATGTCTTCGTCGCGGAAACCTCTTTTCCTCTCTTGTTAATAATTCTTTTGGTCCCTTCGGTCTTCTTGGTCGCTCGTGAAATATACATCTCCCCTCTTCTCGTCTTGTCATAGCTACTCCGTGGGATCTTTGTCGTCGTCTGCCCTTTCGAGCTATACCCGTTGCGCGCTATCGGCAATTGCAACTTCAGCCTCGGCTTCAGTCTTTGCGACGCTTTTCCGACGCGACTCATTCCCGTGATCAAGACTCAGGCCTTGAGTTTGGGACGCAACTGGTCGACCATAGCGACGCTGCAGGAAGAACTGGGACGATAAGATGGCTCCCAATGGCGAAGGGAAGAAGCAGCCGCCTTCGGTGGCGACCAACCTCATCGGTAGGTGGCAGATGAGCAGTCTCGAAGCTGCGCTTGGAGTCGCAATGACTTGACTGACATCATGTTTATAGCTGGCGGCGGTGCTGGTATGATGGAGGCTCTGGCGTGCCATCCCCTAGGTAAGCGACGCCTCACCACTCCGTCCCGTCCCCTTTGCGCCGGATCCCTCCCCAACTAACTCGCGTCTCTTCAAAGACACAATCAAGGTCCGAATGCAGCTCTCCCGGCGGGCGCGCGTGCCTGGCGCCCCGAAACGCGGCTTCATCAAGACGGGCATGGAGATTGTGAAGCGGGAAACGCCGCTGGGCTTGTACAAGGGCCTAGGTGCCGTGCTAACGGGCATCGTGCCCAAGATGGCCATCCGCTTCACCTCGTTCGAGAAGTACAAGCAATTCCTGGCCGACAAGGAGACGGGCGTCGTGTCGGGCCAGGCCATCTTCTTCGCCGGCCTGGCCGCCGGTGTCACCGAGGCCGTCGCCGTCGTCACCCCCATGGAGGTCATCAAGATCCGGCTGCAAGCCCAGCACCACTCCATGGCCGACCCGCTCGACATTCCCAAGTACCGCAACGCCGCCCACGCGCTGTACACGGTCGTCAAGGAGGAGGGTTTCGGCGCGTTGTACCGCGGCGTGAGTCTGACGGCGCTGCGGCAGGGCTCCAACCAAGCCGTCAACTTCACGGCCTACAGCTATTTTAAGGATTGGCTGAAGGTTTGGCAACCCGAGTTTGAGAACACGCCCCTGCCGAGCTGGCAGACGACCGTCATCGGCCTCGTCAGCGGTGCCATGGGTCCTCTTAGCAACGCCCCCATCGACACCATCAAGACCCGCCTGCAAAAGACGCCTGCCGAAGCTGGCAGCAGCGCCTGGACGAGGATAACGAAGATCGCCGCCGAGATGTTCAAGTGCGGACTCCCGTCTCTCCCCTTGTCTTTTGAAGCTTCTGTACTGACTGTCTCTCACTCTCTAGGCAAGAAGGATTCCACGCCTTCTACAAGGGCATCACCCCCCGCATCATGCGTGTGGCCCCCGGCCAGGCCGTGACTTTCACCGTCTACGAGTACCTCAAGGAGAGGCTAGAAAAGAGCAAATTGTCGCTGACTGGAGGCAAGTACGATGAATAGAGGGTGCCGAAGCTGTGTTCATCCGAGCCTGTGAAAGCATCGACCGAACCGACGTCGAAAAGTACGGTGTTCTAATATGTTGCGTGCGTGTAGAAGACGTGAGCAAAGAGGCGGAATCGTCCATATAGATGCGGACGAGCACGAGCCCCAGGGCAATGACAGGAAGTGTGTATACGTGAGCGAAGCGTCAGAGGAATGGAGGGGAGGCCGTGAGGGTGATGGAAACGGGGATAGAAAGGAACACTATGTATAGGTTGGTCCGGTGGGCGGATTGATTTCTCTTTATGCATGCATCTTGGGTAAATACCAGCATTTTGTAGCTTCGACAATTGACGGTTCTGCATCAATCTCGAGGCCTGCCTCTAATATTCATGAAAATCTCGCCGCGCAAGTGTGTGCCCTGCATGTATGTAGATGGCGCATCACCGACCGGGTCGCTTTGGTCGGCTGAAACCCTGTCTAGCTGTTACTTTGGGATGCAAATCTTCCAAGACCGATTGCTCCGTGATCTCACTCGGCTCCTCCACCTCGAACTTCTTCTCCAGCTTGAGCCCGGCTGTCTTCTCCGCCACTTCCAACACGGCACGCTTCATGAGCGGGTACAGCATCCTGTTCTTGATGGCCTTGGTGCCAGGAGTCACCGGGCACGTATAGAAGAACAGCACGGGGCTGTGTTCGGCGCCGTTATGGGCGTGCGCGAAGCGGTAAAATGTGAAGCGCGGTTCCGACGTCGAGATGACTTGTGATAGCTCACTGATGGAGCTCGGGGTCGGTGCCTCGGGTATCAACTCGACGATCTCGGTATCTGGGTTAATTCGCTGGCAGGGGATTTAGACATCGACTCATAAAGCGAAGACAAAATGCACATCCTACTCACCAACATCGTCACGACGCGTCCTCCGTCCTGCCCAACCTCTTGCATAGCAGCGATGGCATCCTCCGCCACCGGCATCGCCATGCCTTTGCTAAGGTGAATCTCCTTCGTGCCCGTGCCGGCGCCAGCCTCCTGCTCGGCTCTTTTGACCGCGCCGAGGGTCTGCTCCTCCTCCGTGAGGGGCGCATCCAACTTGGAGTGAGCGTCGTACTTCTGAAAGCCCCGCTCGCTCAACTCCTCGGGTGTCGTCACCAAGATTGTCTCCCGGAAGTGTTCGGTGCCCAGCTCCCGCACGAAAGCCAGCCGCGTCGCGGCGAAGAGCATCTTCTGGCGGACGGGGGCGGCGTCGGGGACGTAGGTGATGGCGAGGAAGGCGGGGGCGGCATCGTAGCGGCGGAGGATGATGTAGAGGGCAGCGTTGAGCTTGAGGTGCGGCTGGAGACTGGCGAGGTTGTCGCTGAAGGAGGAGGACGTCGACGGCAGCGTCGTAACGGGGACGAGGGCTTCGCGGTCGATGGTGGTAAGGAGGCCAAAGGTGTCAGACGACGTCAACAGCGAGTTGAACTGGGCTTGAAGCTCCTCGGAAGCTATCCACGGTGAGTATCTCGCCCAGATCTGTGATGCGCGATCGCATACCTGATATTCCGGACTGCATCGTGACGGGCCGGGTTGGTTCACACGCAATATGCGTGGTACGTGGAGGTGTTGCGAGGAGGAGGTGGAGCTTAAACTGCCAATGCTGGGATGATGCTGTCGATCCACACGCGGGGACGTCAACTTTACCCATCGTTCATCATTGCGAGACACTACTTCTCTAACCGCGAACAGAAAGAAAGTCAGATGCGAACAGTATTGTTGTATAACTTAAGGTAGAAAGCGTCATTTTCCTGAAATTATTTCTCTGCACAAATATCTGAGCCATCGCTTGACCACTCCCTAGT
The DNA here is from genome assembly GCA_014621405.1 of Stylonectria norvegica. Taxonomy (NCBI): domain Eukaryota; kingdom Fungi; phylum Ascomycota; class Sordariomycetes; order Hypocreales; family Nectriaceae; genus Stylonectria; species Stylonectria norvegica. Next base: position 150,994 of record JAANBC010000002.1, read on the forward strand.
CTACCAGGGAGTGCAATTATCCACAAATCTACCCTACAACGACCCGGATATCGTATTGAGGTTACAATACACCAGAGGACAAACTCATATTGGCCAGGCGAATTGAATGATTACTTATTTGAGAGTGTTTCTGTAAAATTAATGTCATCTCCAGAATTACTCTCTTAAAGATGCGGTCATTGCACGCTCCGGGACAAGCAATTCACCGACCACGTTTTCTTATAGAATTACGAAAGGGTGTAATTCGAGAAAACACAGGACGTTCAGGGGTCGGAACACGAGTACCAAGTACTGTGCAGGTACTTGTGACAATCAACTTGAAGTTATCATAGCCCGTTCGAAAGGCCATGCCGAGGCCGCTGGAGAGCGAGGTTGCTGACTTCGTTCCTCCTCAGACGGAAGGTGCACTTGGTGATAATGTGTACTTGCCTCTCACATCAGAAGCAATTTGCTTTCCAGGCAGGAACTGAAGACCAGCCCTCCTCTTTTCCTGTCTTCTGTCTTCTTCTTCTTCTTCTTCTTCCTACTCCTCCCCATCTCCTTGTGTCTTCTCATCTACGTTTGGGCAACTCATCTGACTCCTCAGCTCCATACTAACACTGAGACTTACCTATACTCTTCCCTCTTTGGTCCTGCATACAATATCCTCAACAAAAGATGCTCGTTCTTCTGCCCCTTGCCATCTTTGGCATCTCAAAAGCGCTGGCTCAAGCTTCCTATGGCGACGACAACGGCAATGGCACCCCTCCTTTCAAGTATTGGGGTTGCGCATCTGTTGACCCTGCAGGATTCAGTGATCCAATCCCACTCCCACATGGCATTCTGAACCCTGTAGCTTGCCAGGCTGCTTGCGCAGGACAACTGTTTGCTGCCGTGTCCCCTACGTTAGTATCCTCTCTGTATGGTCCGGTTTTCGCACTCACATTCAAGCAGAGCTTGCCGCTGTGGAAATGACAAAACCGCCGTCATTTCGGTTGATGAGAGTTCTTGCAACTATCCGTGTACTGGTGGCCCAGACTCCGGAATGTGTGGCGGAAACTGCCCAGAGAAAGGTCCTGTCTATAACAACGTGTTCACCACCGACATCGTTTGGGTGCCAGGCGACCCTCCCACTGGGTTCCCGATTTCCTCGATTACCGCTTCTACACCACCGTTGTCGACGATACCACCACCGAAGAAGGCTTCGTCGGTTCTTCCGACTGGTTTCACCAAAGTTCCAACAGGTCCTTCCAACGCTCCATCTTCGATTCCGCCCAACTCAGTTCCGCCGTCCTCGACCAAACCAACAAGACCCAATGCGACTAGCCCAAGTCGCGGAAACTCCCCACCAGGTGGTAATTCGTGGCCCGACAATCGTCGCCCTGTCCCCTCTCAGGTCCAAGGCTCCGACTCGAACATTGTCGAAATCCCAGTTCTCGCTGCTTTGGGCGAACTTCTGCTGCTTGCTGGTATGGCGCTTTGAGAGGAGTGGTATCAACCCGACATATTCTCAAGAGGTTCTAGAAGGACTCGAGCAAGTCATCTTATGTCAATGATGGAAACATTTCTTGCAGGTTCTCTGACTGATTTTGGGCAATTTTGGAAGTGGTCGAGATGGAGTATAGCAATGGCACATTGTGGTGGTCGGGGATGAAGTGAAGCCACCAGAGTAAATAATGTTGGTAGCTGATGTTGTGTCAGGTTCATCGTCCAGCTTTCTCGGGTCCGTGATTCATCGTGATTTGCAGTGTTTTAGATTACCTTTTGAATGAGCGACTGCAGGAGAAATACTAGTTCCATGACTCTCACCGACTCTGTTGATTCGAAGGAAGTTAATCAGGGAATCCCTCGAGTCTTAGTTCCAAACAGCTTCGCTGTGTACCCTCGTCATGACTCAACAACCTCGATATAGCGGAAGGAAGACACGAAATATCGTGCACTAAGACGATTTCATAACACGAAGAAGTCAATGAAAGTAGATTCGAAAGTACTTTGCAAAAGGCATAGATAATGTGGAGTTCTAAGTTTAAGTACAAAATCGCGAGTCGCGTTCAGCTAGAGTGACATGTGGAGTCTGGGCGGTGACCCACCGAGCCGTTTCAAGGTGAGGTTCGGTGAGAAGGATGCACTGATGCCTTAGGCAGAAGCCCTCAGAGCGCACAGACCCACCCACAATGCTGAGGGTTTGAAAACCCCAATTTAGCGACCCTCTCTCCAATTGCTGAAAACTTCCGACGGGACTTCATCACGACCAACCTCATCCACCTCGTTGAGCACCACCGTCAAGATGAGCGCCGCCCTGAACAAGATCGCCGCCAACAGCCCTTCGCGGCCCAGCCCTTCGGAGCTTGAGACCAGCATCGCGCAGGCTCTCTACGACCTCGAGACCAACACTGCCGACCTCAAGGTTGCCCTGCGACCTCTGCAGTTCGTCTCTGCCCGCGAGGTGAGAACAACATGAACATCCCGACCTAGATCTTCGAAATCCTGTTCCTACACACAAGCTATTGCGATGGCCACCACTTCGCCCCCCCGACTTGCAATGGAGATTCGCGAGAATTGAAGCGCATTCGTGTCGACGGGGCGGGCGTGCCAGCCGGAGTATCATTGACTTCTGTGGAACAGGACGGGAAGCGGTCCAAGGCTATGTCCTGGAGCTCGCATGCTGACTTTGGGTCTTGAAACAGATCGAAGTTGGCCACGGCAAGAAGGCTATTGTCATCTTTGTCCCCGTCCCTTCCCTGCAGGGCTTCCACCGTGTCCAGCAGCGGTAAGTACCCCTTGATCCTTTATGCGCCTTGAAAAGAAGGACGCTAAGTCTCCCAGCTTGACCCGTGAGCTCGAGAAGAAGTTCTCCGACCGCCATGTCCTGATCCTCGCCTCGCGCCGCATCCTACCCCGCCCCAAGCGATCCGCTCGCTCGCGCAACACCCAGAAGCAGAAGCGTCCCCGTTCGCGAACCCTTACTGCTGTCCACGACGCCATCCTGGACGATCTCTGCTTCCCCGTCGAGATTGTCGGAAAGCGCATCCGCACCAAGGAGGACGGCAGCAAGACCCTCAAGGTCATCCTCGACGAGAAGGAGCGTGGTGGTGTTGACTACAGACTCGACACCTACTCCGAGGTCTACCGAAGACTGACAGGACGCAACGTCAACTTCGAGTTCCCTCAGAGCGGTCCCTCTGACTTTTAGACGGAGAATTCTGTGACGAAAATTCAGGGCTGGGAGTGATTTTAACATCGTTGGTTGGTCAAAAGGGCTTGGCGTCTTGAGAGTGCGTAGCTTGATATAATGGTACAAGCTGCTTCATGATTTGACAAAACAACTCGAACACTTCTCATCCATCATCTGGGGTATCTAGATCTATCATGTGCCTATTCGTGACTGATTCTTCCCACTCCGAGTACACACCAATATGCCAATTCTCGCTTCTCCCTGGTCTCTTTGTCTTTACCAGGCACGGTTCCCACATCTTGCTGGGAATCGGCGTCCCACTCCATCCTCACAAACATGGGTATTTCCAAAATATCTTCGTCTTCCTTGAGTGGGCTCGTGTCCGCCTCATCATCCCCACCGCCCAGTCCAGGACCCTGGAGACGGAGTGATGCTGGAACCACCTCCAGAACGATGCTCACCCAGTTGCGACCCCTCTCCCATATTTTGCCCGCCTCGGCCAGGCCATTGCTCTCTTCACCCTTCCGCCTCCTATCCCTCCCATCATCTTTCAGGGCATCGTCCCACATGTCTGTGTTTGCATCGACCTCAAATTGAGGACATAGCACCGTAACTTTGCTCGAGAACCTGCCAGGCGTGGTGTTTGGGGTTGCTAGCGTAACTTTGATACTATCAAATAGCGGATTCTTGAATGTAAGGATGTACTGGTAAGGCTTCAGGGGCTGGAGAGTAGGCTCCTCGGGGAAGTATGGGCGAGATGTCACCGGTCCGGGTCGACTCGTCGGGATGAGAGGCTGTATAGTAATTTTCGGGATATAAGACTTGGCAACGAGCCGGATCTTGAACCGCGTCGACGTCACTTTGTTCTCGGGTTTGGATATAATGTGCCGGCAGACCGAACACCGCTTCGAGCGCTTCGTACGGAGGAGGTAAGGCGTTGGACGCAGGCCATCGTGGAAGTGTGCTGCTTCCGCTTGACAAAGGTTCTGCTCGCGCGACGCTGTCTCGTCCCAGCCCCCCTGCTGGAGCCGTTTGATTGCGTCCGATTCGTCTAATTGGGCCAATTTGAGGCCTTCTTCCGTCGTCAACGCTTCACGCATGACATCGGATGGGCCCTGTTGCCGTCTGCCATGGTGTCCGTGGCCAGTGTAGAGCGACATGATCCGAGATAGTGCTGCGGGGGAGGCAAAGCCGATGTTGTCGTTGAGCAGCGGCATGCCACTGAGGGAGGCGTTTGCGTCTGCCAGCTGAGTCTGGTAAAATGATTTTAGGTTGGCGAAGTGTAGATCTGAATCAAGTTGATCGTCGGGTAGCGGAGGCTCGTCTGGGTTCTCTTTGCGTCGTTCCTTGACTTCCTTTGCCGTGACTTTGTGTCCCCCGCCGTTCTTCATTTTGACGAGCTGCGCATGGATCCCGCTAGGCCTGTCAAATTCCATGCCGATCTCGGTTGAAGACCAGTTGCAGTATTGGCAGAATAGGGCATACGGGCCTCCGTTCGTCGTCGCAGTGTCGGCTCCTAAGAGATTCGCGTCGGGAGATGGTTGTAGGGGGATAGCTTGTAGAGGGCCGATGCAAATGGGACATTGGTAGCAACTGCGCGTACACCTATGCAAGTACGATATCGCGTCAAAATGGACCTCGCCGAGGAGCAAATGAGAGGTAGAAGCTATTTACCTGTTGCCTTCGCTCCGGAGGTTGCTGCTAGGAACCTCAAAGAGACAATTGGGGCAGTAGTAGGTCACGACCTCCTCGTTGACACATCGTGGACATCGTATTTCTTGACAATCCTCGCAGTATAGGAGGTATTCTAGAGGATATAGGCTGTAATTCGATCGAGGCGCACGCGGGTCGAAGGTTCGTTCGTCGTCGTCGACTGAGTCTTGGGAATATGTGTCATCTCCGCGATCGAGGGCTGAGCTGTTGGAGCATGGACATTGAATGTATGTGTAAGGAATCACGGGTGCCATGGTTGCGAAGCCCGGACGTGTCGGCTGGAGGGATTCAACGGTGTGATGGAAGCTTCAGCTAAGGTACCTAAGGTATCTCGAAATATCCAAGTATAGCTCGGCGAACTTTCGGTGAATTTCGGTGAGTGGCCGATCAGGTGACCTGCCAAGGTGAAGCATTGGTACATTCTCCCAAGTTTCTAAGCCGAAGCTCGATGGCAATGCTTCTTGGGGCTTTGCGTGACCAACATGATTTTGGGGGGCAGGGGCGCACACCAGAGGAGTTTGCACCCGAAAACAGCTCATCGAAAGAGAGTTCAGCTCGTTTTACGAGACTGTCACCCGCGGCGTAGCTAGCGAATGTGGTGATGCTGTCATGACAATGGTACTCCAGTGTCCAGAGCACCGGCATTCCGCTGGGAAAGGGCTTGTGTCGCCAATCGACAGATAGATTTTGTCTTACACTGTTTCGCCGATTGCAGGCCTTTGACTTCATTCGCACCCGGTCAGGCCTTTCTTTCTCCCGAGCTCATGGTGCCGCGCGGGGCGAGCTGGTCGACGCCTTTATGGTGAAACATGAGATGGAAAGATCCGCTCAACTGGTTCATCCTTCGGGAGGAAACTATTCTCCGCAGCAACACTGAAAGAACATCTACGAAGTAGTAAGCCCCAGAAGTCTCACTCGGTCGCCATGGAACCTGCGCTCCGAGCTGAAATTGAGAACAGAAGCATACCGCATCAAATGACACGATGAGAGGTCATCACTGCGTGTGCCCAACGGCATCTGTACGCCATAGTGCGGGGCAACGGGCTTGGAGTTTTCGGCGCGAGTCTCACGACCGACGAGCGAGATTTGATCTTGAACGCAAGCGCGTCATGATGAATAACACGACCCATCCATACAGTAGTGACTGCAGCTAGCTAAGGCGGCCCAAGCTCTCACAGCTCTAGACCTCTTGGCCTTTGATTTCGGCAGCGCGTGGAAGACTTGAAAGGAAATTAGGCGCTTATATCAGGGGGGAAATTATGCAACCTGCTGAAGCAAGGGGACGTTTTCGATCGCCCAGTTTACTCAGCCTTCAGAATAGATGGGAGGTTGACTTGTCTGCTTCTTTGTATAAAAACCTCTTATCTGGCAGATGTAGGAACTAAGAATGTATGGATGTTGTAGGGTTGGGTTGGAGCGGGTGGTGGGGATATTCGTACTCGACTTATTACATGTAAGAGATAACTCAAAGACCCGCTCGCCCATTGGCGCGGTCTCTAGACTATCTCGCATCTCACGGCGTCTCGTACAGACAACGTCACGAACACAGAGAGGCGTGGGATCTTTGCTACTGTTGGTGTGTTCGAAGATTTCCCGACTGTCGTGTTACCAAGACCTTTGCAACTTGGGAAGCCGGATCCTGCTACACCCGCTCTGCTAGTTTCTTGGAAACCCGACTTCATCAACATATGGATCTACGCTTGAGTAGCGTGGCATAGCATGAGCTGATACCACGCACAACATGGGTGGTGGTGATGGTTGGTCGCCGTTACAGCTCCCAGTCCGATAGATCGGATCGGGGTCGAGCACAGCCAACCGTGAGCCCCTACCATGGAAATGATCCAAGGATTATATCAAGCATGGACAGACGAGTGGGGAAGTTTACCTGATCTTCGCATGTTTTTGCTTGGGGACAGCAAATGGGGATACGCGTCTGCGACCTGCAGCACGGCGCCGCTTGTAAGCTTGCATCTTGCATCGTTCAGCTCGCGCGAGGACCAATATTCAGCACGAGTACGTGTTGACCGACGGCGCCTCTCTTCTTGCGAGCTTGTGAGCTTGCCAGCACACTCAGCCAGCGCCTCCTGCAACAAGGGTCAGGGGCGGCCGTTCTTCAAGGGGCGGGGAGATGATTGCAGGGGTTATGGGTTCACGCCATGATGAATGGGTCGCGCTAAAACATGGCTTGAGAATGTCTCACAAACCTGCGTGGACGACGAGGCGTCACTTCAACCCAATTCCCGACTGCCAAGGCTAGGCCGGAATTATCGGTTGTCCCTGGTTGCTATCGCAATATTAATGGCCTCAATGGCCCGTCTCCTGACGGACTTCTAGACTACTTGACTTCTCACTGTCCAATATTTGGGCAGGATCCTTGTTACTCTTCATTCACTTCTCTCCGTGCTTTGGCTGAGAGGTGCCGGCCAAGATGTTGACTCTCCCCTGCAAGCACTAACAGTCGACCTGGGTGTTGCGGACCATTCGAGACCAGGTCCGACGTCACATAATTTCAGGGTCTACTGGGACGTGATTTATCTGCCAACTCTCTCGGCTTTTCGGGAGACAAGTGTGAGAGGCTTCGTGGAAAGGATCTGTATCTGAGCCTCGGGCTCTTGCATCTCATCCACGCGGCGGGCGGCAGCAGTTGAGCTGCTTGGGTCTGACTAGAAGCTGTTGAATCTTGAAAACGGCTGTAGAGATTGGTGTCTGTACTGCCATAATCCTCGAACTTTCGTGGGCGGCCAAGTCTTTGAGTTACCCAATGTCGAGCAACAGTAGGCCTCCTAGGGTGAAGAGGTTCAGCGACCTGATTGATGCCAGAGCTGCCCAGCCTGTGCCTGTTAAAAGGTGGGATGGAGCGGCAAGGACTTGCGATCACTGGGACAATCTGCGACGCGTAAGTTGAGCATGCCAATGGAGTCAGATATCACGTCTAATACGAATGTGCAGGATCCGGAATTGTGGCTGCGAAATGGCAACTGCCTCGTCCATCTATATGCAAAAGGCCACTCAAGGCGAGGACCATCTTTCAAGGTCCCCTTCTCGAAGCTGCTAGACGCAAAATGCTACCCTCTCATCGAACGATTCATTGCCTGGGAAGGCATCCAGTTACCGAATTCGCGCGAATTGGCGAGATGGAGTCGCAAAAATCCTGGACACAGGGTCGAGCTGTATATACCACCTCCCTCAATGGCAGACAAGACTCAGGCCTTCAAATACCACTTGGCGACGCGGAATCTTTTCGCATGGGTGTTTCGAAGATCGATGGTTGGATATACCTTGGGCGACGCACTGATTGGGCTTCTGCATTCCATGCATGAGTTTCGTGTCGGGGCCGATGACAATGTGAAAGATATGACGGACTATCTTGACGAAGAAGGCTACTTGGATATGGCGAATCAACCCGATCATGCGCTCGCCATGTTGCAGTTTGCAGAGTTCTTCAAGATGCAGGGTCCATATACCAGGGCGTTTGCGCATTGTGTAGGGATGAGCGATGTCCTGTTGAAAAGCAACGAATATCAGGTTCGTACACCGTGGCAACATGTAAGGGGATATCACTAACATGGCGAAGCATACGAGTTCCGAATCTCGCAAACTAGTCCGACGTGCAGGGCTAGAGTTGAATAGGAGGCTTAGCCGTTCATCCAAGATGCTCAGAACCTTCCTCGACGATGAGCTCTCAGAGGCGCATCTTGGTATCCCCTCAGGGGCTCGAGCTCACCTCGAACGATTCCGAAGTTTCCTGCTGTCATATTACACCACCAAGCTGGGATACTACCCGCCGCGTCCTGTGGATTCAGGCTGCGATTTCTTCGACGCCTGCACGTTTAGAACGATGATGGAAGATTTCGAAGCACTTTACGACCTCTTGGTCGACGACAAATATACATCCTCCCAAACCATGCCCTCAAGGGCATTTGGTGGAATTTGTACTACGCAGCTGGTTCAGACCTTTGACCTGCGAAATGACTATGTCACTTTGGAGCATCCTCTCCCTCTGATGCCGGATGTGCCCGACCAGTCCTACTTGAGAAGAATGACATGGATTCCGAGGCGTGGCGCTACGAAGCCAGACCGTCGAGTAACTGCCCATGCGGCTTTGTCGAAAGCTTCGAATCTATTGAAACCGGGAGTATCTCAGAATGATCTTGTTCGAGCTTACAGGCGGTTTGAAGAAGACTCCATTGTGTCACCGAACAAAGCCGACAAGCACGAGAAAGTGACACTTGTGGATGCTCGCAAGGTGCGCTGGATTTTGGTGTACGCCATTTACCAAGTTTTGCGCAGTGCTACAACCACGCCTGTTGAAGCCGAGCAAGATGTCGACGAAGCCAACTATAGTCTTTCGGCGACTACGGATAACACTCCTCCTTGGAAAGAAGCGCGCGATGTGAAGGTCTTATTGAGACGACAGACAGACTTTGCAACTGGAGTTTCTTTGCTAGCCAGCCACGAGGACTACGACAACGAAGAAATTTTGGGGAAGATCGAGATCAAACCTGACATCGACTACTTTGCCCTTACACACCAGGAGCCGCGGAGAGATCGCCACGACTCTACGAAGACCGGGACGGACGGCCGACCGCAAGCTCCATCACGGTCTAATTCGCTTTCTCGAGCGCTCAGTCGGTCTTCCACCATCAGACGGTCTCTACGGCTGTTCAAGACACCGTCGAGCACCCCGCCGCAACTTGCAACACCGCCATCTCGCTCTTCCCATCACGAAATCGTTGTGCATGGTTATGGTAACGGAACAAATGATGTGAGCTTGGAAGCCGCTAAGCTGGAATCTGAAGGAGCCGCATGGGATAACTGGAATCCCTTGGTAGACCCTAAAATGGACTGGGGCGATATCTCTACCCCTGAGAGTATGGTGGACAGTACCGATGATACCATGGACTCTCCAATTGAGGCATCATCACCCCCGCTATATTTGGCCGTGGAACCACTGCCGACGACAACAAAATCGCGACGCCAACGACGACGTGACGTTGTCTCGATGGTCGCACGATCAGTATCAGGCAAAGGAGTTTCGAAACGTCGCCCGATCAGCTCCATGTTCTCCGACACTTCCAAGTACGCCGAAGGTTACGAGGACCTCGTCGAACAGGAACGTAAAAACAGATTCGGCCTCGACAAGCCTCTGCCCAAGTCTTTCACCCGCCACAGCATGATGCTCCCAGATCTGAGGCGCAAGGGGCACCTGCCCGAGAGTCGATCTATGCCCGTCCAGATCCAGGAGCAAGAAGACATCAACGAGGAGCCGTATATCATGCCGGACGATGCTGACTGGACAGAGATGCAGGCTTTCATGGACAGCGAAGCTCTGCAGGTGCAGATGCCTGCATGGGAACAATATGCCGACTTGGGAGGCTTGACGGAGATGCGATGAAGTGAGATTGAGAAACCAACGACCTGAGCGATAAGCGATCTCCTATCATTTGAGAGCGATTTTCTTTTGTATATTTCGACAGATACCCATTACTAGATGACGTTTACGAAGGCCAGAGGAGGATATGTAATTCGTAACTTGGCAAAATGGTCTTGGAGCAACCTAGGACCAAGTTTATCTCCAGATTTCAAGACAATTACCACTAATTGAATGCAAGATGATTTCGTGCTAGCTGGTTCTCGTATACTTAATGCCACTGAACATTTTATCTATCTTCTCGGCATTGCGGTTTGTAGCTACCCAAAACACCCATTACAGAACTCACCTATGTAAACCACGCCCGGCTGTCGCCAAGGCCTCTCGATGTTCGTTACCAGACTCCTCGGAAGCTAGGACGTCGTGCACGAACTCTCCAATATATCCGTTTGACTTTTTAGGAAACTGGATTAAGACCCAGTGAGATGCTTCGGGTACGGCCTCCTTCCTGAGCCCGGCCGTAAAGTATCTTTCCTGTTCATCTGCCAGACTCGACGGACTCATTGGATCTTGACCAGGCATGACTAACATAGCCGGTATATGCAACCTAGTCTTCGCATCCCTACACGCTAGGGATCGCTCGTCCTTGGTATTGATGTGCCGCGTGCGATACCAGTTCATGGGGCCATGCATGCCAGTTCGCGAGTACTCTTGAACTATGTGCGGGGACATCTCAGCACGACACAAAGGTCAAAGCGTGAAAGAGCATTCCGGGCTTGCTTACCGAAGTGATCGATCATTTCCAAGGTCATCAAGGGTGAGCGGCCAATATTGGGAAGTCGTTCTTCGATAATACCCTCTCGAGTGTTGAATCCAGGCAAGCCGTCCGGGGTCACGCCGCCGTACATGGCGTTTAGGAAGCCACGAAGATGCGATGGTGTCTTGGTGACGATGACCTGGGCCGCTGAACTTGCAAGCTGCGATTCGTATGGCAAAGCTGGCGAGTCTTCCATCGCTGATTCGAACAGGCGAGTAGAGGGCCGCGGCGGGAAGAAGGGAACACCGAAGCTGAAGATGCCCCGAACGAGCCGTGGATAGTACAAGGCTAAACGCCAAGCAAGAGACGCACCCCAGCCATGGCCACCTAATATGACGGGCTCATCTGTAACTTCCTGGATGATATGTGCGATGTGGGCCGACATCTTCTTAAACGAGTACTCCTCAGCTAGGTGCGGTGCTGACGTTTGTCCGTAACCGAGCATGTCGGGCACAATGACTTGCGTGTTCATAGCTAGCAGGTATGGTACTTGATAGCGCCAGCCAATTCCGAGATCAGGCCTGGAAGTGAAGCAGGATGGATGGTCAGTGTCTGCAGGAGCAAAAGGGCGCTGGCAACACACCAGCCATGTAAGAGAACAACAGTTACAAGCGCGTTTGCATTCGGAACTGCCAACATGTTCAACTCTAGGGTCGTTGAGATCTAGAGCAGGTGTAGTCATGGTGTTTCGAGAATGGGAAGCGAGCCGAACAGAAGCTTGAGAAGTGAAGCTGACCGTATTTGAAAAACAACTGTCTGATTGTAACCAGACGCAAAGCATATTGCTAGTCCTAGGATACCGTCTTACATATGTGGTACATTTCTCGGTCAGCGACGATGTCACACGAAGGCAACTAGAAAGAGTATTGCCTTGCATATGTAGTACGCTTAATGAAGACGACATTTGGCCTTGCTCTCTGCGTCTTGAAACCCCTGGAATGACAGCTGAAGGACCTTCAATCGGCTATGTTCAGATTATGAATGAGCCGTCTGCTACTCCAGCTTACTGAAGGTATCAAAACAGAGGCGATCATGAGAAGCAGTATGGGAGTCGGGGATATTTGAGTCTATGGGCTAAAACTGAGCACAACGGGGACAAACTACATGTAAGCTGTAGGTCTTTTGCACCTCCTAAGCCTACCCAGGTAGGTTCATAATTGGTGGACGATGGGCTGTTACATGAACACAACATCGACAGTGTTGTACTCGTCGATGGCGCACGTAATGTGGCAACTAAGCCCATTAAGCCCAAGGGCTAGAGAAGCATGGATACGAGCGGGTGTATCTGCCAAGGAGAATCAATCAGCATGAAATAAGTAGAGAGCCATAGGGGTATATTCATTACCTACAGCCGAGTAATGTTTTCGATTGAGATAGGCAGAGTTTAAACAACGGTATCGAGCAATTGTCCCCTGAGACTGACCTAGAGGTTGGATGTATATCCTCCTGTAGTTCCGAATATCTGTAATGTTGCGAACAGCTTCAAGGATAAACTTTCCTTGTCCTCGGAGTCTGCCAAGGCGGCCGGGTGTCATATCGAATATTTGGATGATTGGAATGCCCTGAAGTATTCCCAAACGCTACTGCTGATGTCCAAGAGTGAAACTGTGAGCATCTTGCATGATGAGTTTGAACATGCCAATTGCGAAGTTCTGAGACGAGATATGTGATGATGCCACTAATTATTCATGAAATTATGCTATCTGTACGATAGAACTCTGCCACCCATTATCTCTGGCGTGTCTTGTTTCGTGTCGTGTACCCAGTCTACTTACAATATGGACGATAAAAGCACAGGCTTAAGCATGGCTTCCGTCGCTGAGGCTTTTGACGATATCAGCGGCTCCCGCGAATGCAAGTTCGTTCATGGTCTCCTCCCACAGCACCTTGGCAATCTTTGCTCCCTCCGGCTTGTATACAAGTGGCGCCATTCTGTCAAGGTATGGTGTTAGCCACTCGTCTCTGATGATACCCTTAGGGTGAAAACTTACGGTTGAATCTTTCCATCTTCTACATACTGCCCGTGAGACTCCGATCCATGTTTGATTGCCGCATCCGTAATTGCCCGAGCGCCGATGGCGGTAGGGCGGGCAACAATAGCTGTCACGATGCCCATTATGAAGCCCACGATCCCGCTATCAAGGTCCCTGATTAGTCCCGACTTGCACATGCCTGGGTTGGGCGCATTGATGACAGCGACAGATGGCGGGACCCGTTTGACTAGTTCGGTGATGAACAGCTGGCCGAGTAGCTTCGAGGTTGGGTATCGGTCATTGAAGTCGAAGGACTCGGGTTTGTCGAAAGCCGCGAGTATGGGAACTGAGTCCCTTTCCTTAAACTTGGCCCAAGAAGCAGTTTCAGATGAAACGAGAGATAGCCGGCCTGGCTGCTGGGGCGAGTTCTTGGATTGAAGTACCGGAAGAATCAGAATGGTGAATAAAGCAAGTGACAGGTAATTGGTCTGGACATCTTCCTCATGGCCGGTGGCTGTGTTGAGTTCAAATTTCGCCCTCGAAACTCCGGCATTGTTTATGACAATATCAAGGCGCTCGAGAGATTTGGTTCGCTCTACGAACGCGATGACGGAGTCATAGCTGGAGAGATCGAGCTTCCAAACCTCGATCGTAGGGTTACTGGCGCTCCGATTGAGGAGAAGCTCTTTCTTAGCTGTTTCCCCCTTGGTCTCGCTGCGGACGGCAATGATTAGTCGGGACAGGCCAAGGTCCAGGAGCTGCTTATTGCATTCGAATCCGAGACCGGTGTTTGATCCTGTAACAATCACTGTCTTGCCTGTGAGGTCGACCTCGCTTCGCTTGGCGACAGGTGGTTTCACGAAGAATTGACGCTTGAAGAATTGACCATAGCTCGCTCTCGCTTCAGGCGTGATGTCGAAAGTTGCCATCGTGAAAGGTTGCAGCCTTCTGAGCCTGGAGTCCTTTGTTCGGCGTTTGCAGGGGGTTGTGTAAGTTGAGCTCGGGTGACTGGCTGTCAATGATATTCTGTATGAGAAGCAGAGTCTTGTGAAGGAAATAAGAATAAAAGACAGCTTATAGTAGAGAATGAGGAGGTATGATAGTGTCGTTCTTCTCAGTCATGACGTTCAAGATATCTTCTATATACACGGTCGAGGTCGGATTTAGGAGTTTTGCTTGAGATCCATTCCAGGTTCCCTTGAGAACAATGTCCCAATTAGGCCAATGATCGATTGAACTGTTGTCCTAATCCGGGCAAGCGTGGTCATGCCCAGTTGAGCCAAAGCCTATTATATGGAGAAGCTCGGGAAGCTACGAAATAGTACGTACTTGTGGCCGCTATCGTTCCGGCGCTATCAATGGTCTTGGAGTACGTGCCATTAGCCGGAGATCACTTGAAGTTCTTGTCGGAAGGAGGTCTTCGACTCGAATCATGTGGCAGCTATAATTACTGCATGCGACGCAGTCGTAACTTGTTCCTGCAGCTGCTTTGGTGAGCTTATCATTGCGATGAATGCTGATTGCTTTGCTTGACACACTTTAACTTGCTGAGGAAGATGTCAGAAGCTAGGGCCTAGCACCGTGTGAAGGTACGATTTGCTGGCTTACAGACACGCAAGGTAATATGAGAGAGCAGCGAGTGAGATGCAGGTCTAATGAGTTTGTATTATGCGCACATCTTTTCAGCTTCATCACTACAGGTTGTCTCAGGTGCGGCGCTTTTACTGTATGATGTATCTCACTTACTATTCGAAGATCATAGCCCACACTCCTGATGCAGCAGATCTGGAGCTTGGCATCTGTGTTGTCACCAATTGTGTATGATTCGCGTCTACCTCTAACACGTGGCTCGCCAAGACCACCATGCACTCTACCCCTGATATCAGAAGAGTTATTCCTTGCCGGTGGCTCTATCTAGCGCCCGTTTGAACACTGCCAACGCCCTATATATTGCCTTCGCCTCCCTGCTTTAACTTCCGTGTGTATCGATGCCGCACCATGTGTATTGTAGTACGCGCTTCTCTTAATCTTTTGGTTCGCCGCACTCTGTTCATGCGATGATCCAGGGGACGATTAGTGGTTGAGCTTTGGGAAGCATCTCCTCTCACTCTTCTTTCACATGTTCCGAGGCCAAGACTAGGCCGTCGATGATGTTATTGCCCAACGACCAGATCATGTAAGTGGGAAACACTAGCCACGCGCCGCTGTTCACATCAGCCTCTAGATTAAACATCCAAAAAGCTCAGCAGACTCACTTGGGGATGATCCATAGATAGATCAAATCGATGGCGGTGTTATGACCGATGTTGTCAAAACCGCTGTAATACTCATTTGCCCCTGTTCTTAATCATCAGCCCGGCCATCACTTCATGTTGCGATCTTGTCCTGCGACTCACAGTATAGTACAGTCTTGCTCAAGGTCATGACAGCAGCACTGAAGCCCACCAAAACGGCCAGCGCGCCGTTGCGCCCGACGAGGCTCTTTCTCGCACTCTCATCGGCTCCAATTACCTGGCTGCGGCTCCAGAATAGCCATAGATAAGCCAGATACATCAGACTTTCGATGAGATTCAAGAAACCTTGGGCGCTGGTGAAGCCGCTTCCTGCATTGAACGCTTTCCAGCCATACACGTGATCGATCGTGCCGTACAACTTGTACGGTGACCACAGAGGCCAGTGCAACGACCCGCCTTCCATGGTCAACGGGCGGCCAAGAACATAGCCCGTGTCCCAAGCAACGAGAGGCACCGAGATGAAGAGCCAGAAGAGAGTGATGGATGTGGGCGTGTGACGCCATGTCGAATTTGCTGGGGTTGCGGCGGCCGAGCGTCGCCCGGCGGTTGCGGGTTTCTCGGACAGGCTTTCTGGGACGACGCTCCCAGCGCGAGAGGAAGAGGAACGGGTGTTGACCATGGCGAGAGATTGTATTCGTACAATGGACGGGTCCCAAGGGGAAGACGTGGTATTTGTATGTGAGCTGGAGAGGTTGAGGAGAAGAGGGGAGGAAGTACGTCCAATGATCCAAGATCAATTCAAATCTCTAGAGGGGAAAAAGCTTAAGGTGGCACATTTGTCAGGGGTCCGAATACGACGATGCACTTTAACCTCCCATTTCCACAAACTGATCTGAAGATGATCTGACATCCAATGGATCCTTTCATCGACAGGTGTCGGGTCTCTGCTCGGATCGCTGTAGCTCCGTTGGCAGCGCGGGGTTTAGTGCTGTCGACCCCTGAAACTTCCATCGTCACGCAGCCCGGCGAAGCGACGAAGGGGGCTTTGGCGATGGATGGATGGATGGATTCGGAGATGATCAGCGCTATCAATTAGACATCTTTGCCTCTCGGAGCCGAGCAGAAGGCTGCTCCGTCCTGATAATTTGGAATCGAGTCAGCAGTAATTGAATATCAGGGAATCCTACAAGCCTTACATTACAGATCGCAACACCACGCGATGATCAACCTCTCATCCCGAGCTTTCCCTACCCGCCAAATGTTTCCCCCCCGTCCTCCAGATACTTCTTCTCCGCTTCCGTCGATTCCCTGCCCAATGCCTTGTTGCGATGCGGGTATCGTCCAAACTCCTCGATGATATCCCGATGCTTCTTCTCAAATGATGCATTCATCTGAACATACGACTTTGCCGCCTGCGCGTCTTTTCTCACCACTTCCCGCGCCCGCTGGCAGTACTCACTCCCATCGCCCGAGCCATCTTCTTCAGACGCAAGGGCCACAATGTCCTTCTCCATCCTGTCGTAAAGTCCTGTCGCCTTTTGATGCACCAGAGCGTTTTCCGAGTGCATCAGCGGTAGGTAAAACCAAGTACGATACGCAACGCGCCACCTGATCACGGGGTTCCGGTTGGGGATGTCCTCCTCGACAATCGCTTTCAAGGCGACCTGCAAGGCGAGGGGGTCAAAGACGCTGAAGACAAGCTTGGCCGACTCTCCGCGGTAGCAATTGCGCGGCATTTGGTCAAGGAGAAGCACGAGGCTCAGCCAGTCGAGTGGGCCCTGCGGCTGAGCGACATTGATGATGTCGGCGGCTGTCGCGCCCGTGAAACGGATTGCCTCAAGGGTTGGAGCGAAGCGCTCTCTTAAGAGATGTCAGCCATCAAGTCATGATTGATGTCAAGAAACCTTACACGCAAATGTCATCGAGTGCCTTGCCACCCATGTACCAACGTCGGTTCTGCTCTAGCTTGGGCAGTATCAAGTCGTCCCCACCGTCGAGGTGTTCGTACCAAAAGTCCCGAACACCCCTCAGCAAATCCGGCGTGAGAAGCGACTTGAGGCTCGCCAAGTCAATGTCCTTGGATTGAGGATCCATGGCTGGGCTAGGGCGAACTGTTGATGCGAAAGCTTGGGTGCTCGAAAACCGGGGGCTGAGTATTGACAGTGAGAAATGGGAGCTGTAGGTTGACGACGCTATTCGTGAGACTGGCGCGCGAAGGTCTGGGCCGTTGTTCAACATTGGAGTCCAGATAAGTAAGAGGAAAAGAGCAACTAACATGCTGAGGGTCGTGCGGTGCGTTCAGAAATGCCCGAAAGTCTCCCTGGTGTCTTCATCGAGGTGTTCAGGTCAATGAGGGTAGCGCTATCAGATCGTCTTCAGTCTCGTTTCCCTTTGATACAGGACGATCTTGGCCGGTCTCGGGCGCGCAAGAAGCTGAACCGTATGAGATCTGACGAGGTTTTAATGGGATTCCCAAATGCTATCAGTGTGAAAAGAGGAATTCACAGTCGAGATCTCTGAAGGTTGTTGAAGAATCGGTACGTCACCACTGCCCAAGGTAAGGTACTCGGCAAATGCCAAGCCCCGAGGGTCCACTCGGCCGGCCTCCGACGATCCGAAGCGCCGCTTCCCCGGCAATGCGAGAGTCGCGAGCCGCGACCTATCGCTGTTTTGCTGTTATTCTTCAGAGGCTGCTTCAGGTACTTCATCTGATGAGCCATTAACGATCAATCAGATAGAATTTCGAAGGTCCCGCAGCGTCTTCACAGTGGTAATAACGAAGCTCATACACATAGCAAGTTGCCGTCTGTCCTTGTCATTGAGCTTGCCATGCTTATCGTTTTCCTTCTTATATAAGTATTGTAAATATCCGAATCAGTCTAGTCACTTACTGTCATGCAATAGCGGGAAACTTCGTGTCATCCAGGTAAACATCTATTGCTTGAGGTCTGGTTCCTTTCCCGACATGATTAGGTGCAGGTAATATTCAGTAACTTGGGCTATCTAGTGCTCAGACTACAATGACCTCAGAGGTAGTGCGTTAGAGTAAGCTGTCTTCGAGCTATGCGGTTCTCCCCTTTCTCGCATTTTGAAGTTAGCTTCCTCCCAACGTCCCTGAAAAGCAACACCTGGATGTCCTAAGGCAAGACAGATGGAAGCGATAACAATCATTGCCCCCTCAAGAATCATGAACGAGACCTCGTCGTTAGCTAATTTGCTGTCGAAACCCTGACTCAGCTCTGCAACTCGAAAGATTGTTCGGATCAGAATGCACAGGGTGGCAGCTCCGAGGCCTAGATTAGCCATTAGTATATTTGTTGCGAGATGATTTAGCAGTGAGGGCTCTGGCCAGGCTTACAGATCAGAAAACGTCGGAACTTTCGAGAGCTTTGTAAGTCCCCAAACCTGGAATTCCACTCTTCTTGGTTTCGATAGGTATGATATCCAAATTGGGCCGACAGGGCCGCAAAAATAGCGATTGCAGCCAAGTGCGCGGCCAGACCGGTCTTGATGATTGCCAGACCGGCCTTCATGTTGGTAGGGTTGTCTCCAGAAAGCATAGCACCACCAGAGGCTTGGAGAATCAGGGCAATAAAATCGGAAACCATGAACGTAATTGTGTACGTTCGGGGACGAAAGTATGATAGCGTTTCGCCATAAACAGCAATAATTCGAGCCAAACAGAGATAGATAGAAGCACTAAAAAAGGCAGGGCCAATGGTCAAAGTGACAATATACCTTTCAACAGTTAGTAGATAACTCAAACCATTACGGTGACATGGTGACGTACATTAAGAACTCATCATTGCCAAAGTGCATTCGAACGCGGGCCGTGTAGCCCAGGATCTCAAGAACATGTCCAGAAAGCATTCCAAACAAGAACCCCCATGTCTTGTAGCGAATGCCGAGAGATACTTGAGGAATGAGGAAGAGGGCGTGACAAATAAGATAGAAAGCATTGCCTCCAAGATTGGGAGTGTCCATGCTCATGGTGAAAGGTCGATGGATGTGGTCGCTCCGGCTGGAATCTATTTCGGAGGGCAACTTATATTAAGTTTGGATGACCTTGAGACTCACACCGGCAGGAAGTATAATGGAACTGAGATGGATAACAATGTCCAATAGCTGTGACTGAGCTGTTCTTATACCTTCTGACAAGGCTGGGGATGGAGAAGGTATGTCTGCTTAGACGAGCCCGCCAATCGGGAGAGGCACTTGGTGTGGGTATCAACTATCAACATGATTGTGCACAAGGGAATTGCACCAAAACATGGCGCAACAAGATCGACAGCCTTGAGTAAGAACAGGATATATCTGCGGCGTTCGAACGAGCAAAAATTAGATCATACAGTTGTGACTTGCCCCGATAACATACACTACTGTCCTCCAAGCTTCTACTTGGGTGCACCTCATGAACTGCACTTTAATGCATACTCCCTTATATACTATCCTTCAGGATGGAGACTTGCTGAAATAATAGGGGCTCAAACATGAGGAAACTTCATCATATTCGACCTCTAAATACGCCTTGGAATAGTCATTTACAGACTGTAAAGACCAATTGCTTGTGCGGGGCAAGGAGACGCCGAAACGGGAAAGGAGGGCAGCTATTAAGAACCGCGATTGGTCCATAGACGAACTGGCCAATCGGCGCCCGCCCGCAGTAGCCCCGCGCTCCGGGGCCCACCTCCGCAACCAGAAAAGGCCGGTCAGCCGGACTCTTGGACATTCAACCGGAGACTCTGCTTCCTAATTTCTCCAGGACACAATGAACCTGGCCGCTCGGCACATTCTTTTGCTTCTGACTGCAGCACCTCGCCCGGCTCTGCAGACTGCCTGGTAAGCAACACCCGGCACGTTATGTGCGCCTTCTCTCCCAAAATATCGTCTCGCAGACTCCCCGTCACCCGGTTCAACTCTCGTCTCCGAAGCAGCGGGCCCATGATGCCAACATCCCCTTTCACCCCCGTCGAAGTGACTTCTACCGTGACAACTCGCAAAAGAGCGGCACATACACGTTCGAAGCTGGGCTGTGGAGTTTGTCGGTAAGTGGTTATTTCTTATTCTAAGACTCGATGGGTCTTGCTAGTGGCCCCCTTTGGCCTTTACGCTATATTCCCCCTTTTGTAGAACACTTTTACTTACGATAACCGGCTCATTCAGTGTCCGCCGTGTTCGTTGCGACCGCTTGTATCTCTGTTGCCAACGTTGTACCTCAACAGGACGCAAGTGTGATGGGTATCCTGCCGGGACTTTGGCGTTCTCTGAGGGTAGCACCAGCAGGCTCGCCGAGCAAAACCCACTGAGACGGCGTTATGACAGCCTTGAATTACGACCAGTTCTCGCCCCGTCTATTCTCTCGCTAGATGCCCGATTGCATCACTCGCTGCACTACTTCCAGAACAAAACAGCACTCGAATTCGCTGGATATTTCGACAATGACATCTGGAGTACGCTGGTGCCGCAGATCAGCCACCGCGAGATCTGCGTGCGGCAGATGGTCGTCGCCCTAAGTTTATTGCACGAGAACTTCCATCTTGATCATGGCAACGTTTGTCGTCAATCGGCAGCTAGCGCTTTGAGACAACAGGCAGTCGGCGAGTACTCCAAAGGCGTCGCTCTGTTGAACCAGCACATCTCAGCCCAGGGATGGGCCCATCTTGAAATTACCCTACTTTGCTCTATCCTCTGCGTTACCTTTGAATGGCTGCGCGGAGATTACTTAGCTGCGCACACACACCTGCGAAGCACCATTCTAATTATGACGCAGTGGCATGAAGATAAGGCATCGCTTGCGAATAGTACCTCGTTTTGGTCTCCAAGCGGATATATGATCCGGACCAAGTTGAGACCAGTGTGCACAAGCCTTGTGTTACAGGCCCGAACCATGCCCACAGATCTAAAATTACCGTGGCAGGTCCCTCTAGACGTTCAGGGCGACATCAAGCCCTTCACTAGCATTCAGCAAGCCCGTGACAGCCTCGACATTTTACTTGCCTACATAGTTCCAGAAACAGTTTCGAAAACCGGCCAGATCGGTAATAAGCAGAGAAGAGATGTTGCTCTTCGGCTCGCTCAATGGTCCCAACTCTTCAGTAAACTTCTCGCCAACGAAGGCAAGAAGAATGCATCGAATCCGCGTGTGGCCATCATGAGTCTGTGGCATGTGACGGCCGGTATTCTCCTCGCTACAGGCTTTCTGAGAGACGAGAAACAGTTTGACAAGTACTTTCCCGAGTTCAATGTCATTACCGACAAGGTGGAGGACTTACTGTCATCATCTACGACACAATTCTCCGTCGACATTGGGGTTGTGCCACTATTGTACTATGTCGCCCTCAAGTGCCGTCACCCGAAAGTCCGCCGACGTGCAATCGCGATGTTGAGGGCTACCCCCCGCCGAGAGGCGGTATGGGATAGCATTGGTGCTGCCTGTGTTGCACAAGAGGTAGTTGATGCTGAGGAAGAGGGCCTAGGGCCTGTGGAAAATGAAAGCGACATTCCACGCTATTCTCGCGTGTGCGACCTGCATATAATCACAGACGTCGAGCATCGAAGGATTCAGATAAAGTTTATGAGGCACGGTGATAGTGATTGGAGCTCTGAAAAGGTTCTGACATGGTGACAAAAAGCGGACGTGCTGGTGGGAATGTGAAGCTTGCTTGACATAGAAAGTTACGAGTATTTTCCGAAAGCAACACAAGACTTGAGGGAGGCTTTACACTTCTTGTACTATTGTCATGCCTGCGGTTGTCATTATGGAGCCAAGTACCAAGGCGCTGAATACGTGAGAGATACCGGGAACCTTGGCAATGCTTTCTTTCTGGCGCTCTTCATCCAGCGATCCAGCGATATTCGTGGGCGCATCATCGCCGTAGTCGACGAGCTACTGGTTCCAATATTCCCACTACAGCATTCCAAACTGCACAAATACCGATGTGGACGTGAAAGCAGTTGTGAGAGGGAAACCGACGGAGTATTTGGTGAGTTGCAAACCTCGGAAGCTCCAGGCAGGATCGTCGCGTGCTTGACATGAATGATCGTCACCTTTGAAGCAACGACGATAGCGCGAGCTTCGGGCTCTTTGTGCAATAGCTCTGCCATCCAGGCCATCAACGACGGACTGTCTGCGTTGGTTGCGTAGGTACTGAAGAAGAAAGTCAGGACGACTTTGTGATCCGATGGCCACGCGCGCAGAAAGCCGAGAATCTCGACATCGAAAAGCCTATGCTGACCTGCCGATGACAGTTTTTCCAATTTGAGATGTTATAGAAGACTAAATTAGTGAGAATCTGCGATGCGTATCCATGTAAAGGCAAGATATTGACCTTGTAGACACTGTAGAGACGATTCCCCCACGCATCCTCAATACTCATCAGATAGGACACAAAATAAGCATTAGCCCGGTAAGCTCAGGCACCCAACCCTAATGAGAAAAGATGGAAGTAGGTGGCCGGGTGAATGATGAGTTTTCGCAGTTCCCACTTGACAATGGCTACTGGAGAGCTGGGAAGTGTTGGCGCCAAAGCCATCCATGCGTTTTCCAGCGATCTCCTCCTCTGCATCCGTCAGCCAGATGGCGCGAGTATATGCCGAGCTATCTGGGATCACGATAAAGCCTATAAGTGCCTCACCGTTGGCGAAAGTGCTGGATATGATAAACAGCCCTTGCCATCTGGCAATGCCATGTACACCGTTCATGTGCGGTAGAAAGCAGCATGTAAAGCGCCTACAAACATGAGACGAGCCACGTCTGAGGCGGCGAAAAAGGCTATTAGATTGACAAGTTCCGTAGGCATATACCAATCAAAGATGAGGGACACAACACTAGGCCAGAACACTGCCGAGAACAGTCCAAGAAAGAAGCGAAGTGCGAAAATTGTATGGGCATGGGGGGGCTTGCTCGTGCTATCGCACTGTTAACAATGTGTTAAGCACAGAACAGCTCGGATACCACAACATCATAAATAGTCCCCTTCGCAGAATGGAATGAAGATGAGCCGGATCTATGTCGTAGTTGGCACGTGTCAGGCCCCGTTCGATTGCCATTTGAACTTTTGTCTGGATAAGCTGTCCGGGGACGACACCAATACCATATCCTATTGAAAAGGAGGTGGTAAATTCCACGAACCCATTCCTATGTAGATTCCGTGACTTTCACATCCCCGATACATATGCTTGAGAGATCAAGCCCTAGTCTATCTCTTTCAAAAGCTGAATTATCTCAATATTCTGATCAAGTTTCCACATAGTTAAGGTGTTTAACCCATGCTAAGAGCGTCTAGGTGAGAGAGTGCAATCAAGATTGTAAAGAAGGACATTGTGGTGGTTTCCAATCCAGAGTATCATGTTGGAGAGCGCTGTTTTGTCTTAGGAGGGAGATAGGCCTGCGAGCCATCCGAGCTGTCGGCCCTGTTCGCCATTGTTGTAAAGCAAAAGACCATCTGACCGCACCAAAAAGACAAGGCACCTTGCTTCTTGATGCAGGGTCTAGAGGGCCTTATAACCCGTTTCACAATTGTTGCTGTAGCTACTTGTCCGAAGCTTACATGGAATGTGGACCTGCACAAAGTTAATGTGGAAGACATATATGTAAGCTTAAATCTGGACTCCTCGGCTATCGAAGCTACAGTTTCAATCTCATGCTTCTTCGCCATCGACATCGATATCCAGCCTGACGAAAGTAAAACGGCACCTCCTGATGCTACGTAGGCGTCATGGGTTCAGGCGCTCCTTGTTCCCTGGTGTTCCGGTGGCGCTCACGAAGTCGGGGTGAGATACCAATATCTTCCGCTTACTCATCGGGGTTTTCTCCTTTAAGCGTGGGGAATGGAACGACAATTATTGTCGTGAATGCCAAGGCTTGCGGTTCAGAAATTCGGCATTGGCATATCGGAGCGTCACGAGAGAATCATATGGGTGTCAATTCAGAGCAATTCTCGCTATTTGTACAGCAGCTTAAGATGAATCGATGAAAATCGTGAGCTCTTCCTTGGTCGTGAAAATAAAGATTCATGCCGTTAGTACGGGTACAGGCTGGGTCGATCTTGTCACTACAGACATGGATCGGCTTCGCCTCTCACATCCGCCGTCTTACACTCGCTCCAAAAAAAAAGTCCGACACAGGGAATTAGCCCGAGTTATGGGAAAGCTCATGACCCCATTCTCCTTAAATGCTTTTAGCTTAAAGGAAGTAGTTCGGACCTGGAAAAGATGTGGCTTTACATTTTAGATCTTTCCATTTGAGGTCCCCCTTTTGCCCATTACCCGTAAGGCTACCCTAACCGTAAAGCTGTTTAGACTTCATCCTCCTATCTTTTTTTTTTCAATCCTCATATACCAATTTCTGGAGCCCTATTGGCATAATTTTCACAGTCAGATCTCAAACCGCCATGTCTATCTCATCTTCTCCGTCCATCGGCCGGCACCGACTGCGCTCTGCATATTGGGGGAAGCAATGGGCGGCCTCAATTGTGCCCGTTGTTGCTATCGGCCTCATCATTCAGCTAGTCTTCATCGCAAACCTATCCTATCTGTACGGCACTTTGTTCAAGTCGGGCTCCAGAGAGCACGCGTTGAAAGTCCTCGCCGTAGACTACGACGGCGCAGAGATCGGCCAGTCTCTATCGTTGGCCTACGAGTCTCTCCAAGCCGATACCTTCCCAACTCTTGATTTTCGCCCAGCGTCCGATTATCCGACACCAGATCTGCTTCGTCAAGCTGTCTGTAAGCACGGATATTGGGCCGCAATCTACACCCATCCCGGCGCGTCAAGCCGGCTGATGGATACCATCACTGGAAACAGTACCTCCGAGTACAACCCCGGCGACACCATCTCCTATACCTACGATGCAGTCTATTACCCTATCATTGGGGCCTCGATAATAGTCTCAAACATGCAAACTTTGATCTCTGTTGCGTCCAAACAATACTATGGAGCTGCTGCTCACGCTTTTAGCGCTGTCAACCTTACCAACCCTATTAGCGCAGCGGCCTTTCTTGACCCAATACAAGCGACATCCAATGTCATTATGCCGACAAACCAAGGAACTCGTGTATTATTGAACACAGTCTCCATGGTCATGCCGGCTCTCATGCAGTTCTTCTTCCTGATGGGCATGAACGGCGTTTTTACCGATTCAAATATTTTCGCCAACCTCGCCAAGCGCGACGTGTACTTCCTTCGGCTCTTCATTAGCAAGGTATATACCCTCTGCTGTGCTCTCGGAATGACGGGCTACATCTGGGCCTTTCGCGAGGACTGGGCCGTCTCCGGTAGCCAGTTTGCTGAGACCTGGATGTGCCTCTGGCTCTTCATGGAGGTCAGCTATCTTATAGTTGACACAGTACTTGACGTCGTGGTTCCCATCAGATTCTTCTCGTTATTCCTTGTTACATACCTCCTCACAAGCGTAGCGAGCACAATTTACCCATTCGCTCTCTCGGCTGGGTTCTACCGCGTGGGGTATATCTTCCCAGCGCACAACACATGGTCGCTCCTGATGGAGATATGGTCGGAGGGTTGCAAGCCACAGCATCAAGTGGCATTACCAATACTTCTTGTGTGGTGGGCGGTTGGGCATGTTACCAGCGCCTGGGCGGTCTGGAGGAGGTGTCTCATGAATGAACCCTCGATATTATTGAACCAAGCCAAAGAAATGGATACCTCGCACAGCGTCCTTGAAGCTGCTCCACAAGGTTCAGTTGTTGTTTGGGACTGAGCTTGAAGCTGGGAATCTTGTATAACTCTTGGACTACAATTGAGCGAGCTCGAGATAATATAGCGGCATGGCACAGGAGCAAACAGGCAGCAGGGAAAGTGGCGTTTCAAAGAGCAGTGAATGTAATACAAACAAACGAGATAGTAGTTTTCGAGACACGCAACCATTTGATGGCATTACACTCCAGACCTTGCAATTTATGTTGAGTATTGACCGATCTAGTCGATGCTAATGCCCCTGAACAGACGAACATTGAACGCCGAAATATGGCCCATGGGTACGTATAGCGAGAACCAAAGAGCTTCAACTTACGCATAATGAAAACGTCAAGTCACTACGAAAGATGAAAAGTATCAATCCGAAATCTAATGTCAATGAGCTTCTCTTGGCTACATGGAAACATGGGTAGTGTTGGCAATGCTACGAACTTCAGGGGTATAAGCCGTGATGTCATAGATATGTAGTTGAAGTTGAAATCCGGTTCGCATGGCCTTGGTCCAAAGACTTCTCAACAATTTGGCTTCATCCGCGCCGAAGTAACATTTCTTGGATTGTTTCTGCTTGCATGAATACTGCATCTACGTTGAAAGTTTCTAATGCGTTCTTCGTACAACAAATTGCCTTCTAAACATTTCATAAGTTCATGTCACAATCGTAAAATCTTCAGAGCTCATCACATCGAGTCATCAGCATATGATGGCAAGGCATAACCGCGCCGCTCCGTTTTGGACCTTTTTGGCTCTTACAATACCTTTGAGTAGCAGCGTTTCTGACTCGTCATCGAAACGAGGACTTGCTTTTCAAGGGGACGACCACCAATCCGACGCATCGTTGCTGGTTTCCAAAAACTCAACGATAGCATGGTACTATACCTGGTCGCTGTGGCCTGCCCAGTTTATTGGAGATACTATACAATTTTTACCGTTGGTGCATAGTCTCAGCGATGCTTCGGACGCCGAACTCGTGTCTCGTCTCGACAACCTTCCGGCCTCAGCAACCCATATTCTGAGTTTCAACGAGCCCGATGGAGAGACAGATACTGGCGGCAGCTCAATCTCGCCAGAAGATGCGGCTCATTCATATTTGTCCAATCTCGTGCCGCTGAGAGAGTCTACAAAGTCCAGAACGCGAAATTGGAACATCAGCCATCCCTCCGTCACTGGTTCAGATAATGGCATTGACTGGCTGCGCCGCTTCAACGCAAGCTGTTTCGAGATCAACGACACAGGATGCCCTACCGATTTTGTAGCCGTACACTGGTACGGTGACTACGCGGGTTTAGTATCATGGCTCGAGACGCTTCGTGGCTTCTACAATGAAACCAACCCAGATATTCGCTACTGGATCACGGAGATAGCTCTCCCGAAGGCGGGAAAGGACGCAACATTGACTATGATGAACGAAAGCTTGGCTTACCTGGACAAACAAAATTATATAGAAGGCTACGCGTGGTTTGGGGCATTTCGTGCCAACGAGGCTAATGAATGGACGGGGGATAGCGTTTCGATGTTTGACAAGGACGGGAGTCTGACTGAACTTGGCGCCTTCTACGTGGGAGGCGAGGAAAGAGGATTCAAAGAGGGGATGTCTGGGTCTTCTGGACCTACCACATTCGTGCCTTTGCGAAATATGCTCTGGGCGGTAGCCGCTACCACGGTACTGCTGATATTGTAGGACTGAATTTGACACGGTGTTGGACTTGGCGATCGTCGGTATACAAACTGTACATGATATATGAACACAGATTCTACTTAACTGCATAACAGGACTTTGCTATTTGAGTCTCTACCCTAATATAACTATGATTCTCCTGATTGAGGACACATTGATAGATGTGACTTCTGGAACGCAATTTCGCATGTTTACTGCGCTCTTGAGAAAGGGGCCGTCTCGATCTGAGTTGAACTTATCATAGGCGCAATGAAATTTCAACCTAGTAGATTTCAAGCCAAGCTCATTTCTTCTTCAAAGACTCAGCGAGAGCCTTGTAAGAGCCGTTCTCGATATCATCCAAGATTCCGTTGCCCGTAGGCTTCCATCCCAACTCCTCAACAGCCTTTGCGCCGGACGCCTTGTTTTCAGCGCTCAAGAACATCGCCACAGTCTCTCCCATCTGTGCCACTGCAGCTTCATACGGAATATCTATTGTGGGGATGCCCACAGCATTGGCGATGGCTTGGAGAAGGGCCCGACCTGAGACATTTGCATCTCCGCTGGCGTTGTAGATCTCGCCTGCCTTGCCCTTCTGAGCTGCTAGCAGGTAAAGCTGTGCAGCATCGTCGACATGCACGGCAGTGGTAGTGTGTTTCCCGCCGTTCACGAGGGCAAGTACGCCGTGCTCTGCACCCGTGGTCATGAACATCTTCACGCCACTGCCGGCACGGCCGTAGACAAAAGGAGCCAGTCGAACTGAGGTCACGCGAATGCCCTTGTTGGCATATGTGAGTGCGTGGTCCTCAGCCTTGTGGCGGGTGTTGATGGGCTTTGGGTTCAAGGGTGAAGCCTCCGTAGTTTCAGCACCCGTAGGGTCGGGGTTTGTAATAAGCGTGCCGGATGTGACGACCAAGGGTTTCCCCGTTCCCACGAGGGACTCGGCAATGGCGTCAACTGCGGCGTTGTCGACGGGCAGTACAGTCTCATAGATCGGACCACCGAAGACATACGCGGTTGCAAGGTGGATGACAGCATCGGCCTGGGCACTTTCCTGGCGCAGGACGTCGAGTGAGGTGAGGTCTCCACGAATAGGCACAGCGCCGAGGCTTCGCAATTTCTCGTCTCCAGCCTCAGATCTAGAGAGACCGTGTACCGTGTAGCCCTCTTTGATAGCGAGAGAGGTAATGACAGAGCCAACGTAGCCGTTGGCGCCGGTGATGAAGAGTCGTTGAGTAGCCATTATTGCTGCGTTTCAAGAGCTATAAACTTGTAGTTTTCGTTTTGAAGTAGGGGCAAATTGTAGAATGTGATGAGTAGCAATGGAACTGTTTGCTTTAAAGACCAATTTCTACAGAAGATATTGATATCCTTTATATACAATGTTCCCTTCATCTACGTGTAAGTACAGAACCATCACCATCGCGGAGTTAAGACGAAGGAGATCCTATTAGCGTCTATATCCGTGTAAGTCCAGATACGGAAATACGCATCGTGGTTGTTGACCTATGAGATTGCGATTGTAAAAGTTACTAACCTTATTTCGTATTCATTTCGATCTAACTGTGTGTTGTTTCACTAGCTTCATTCTTCCTCATCCAGCACGCATATCTGTTACTTTTGAAGCGCGTGTATACGGAACATCGGTTGCATCTTCGCGGGGCGTAGGGGTGCTTATTCGTGCAAGGCCGTTACTTCCTGTTGAGAGACTTCGCATGCCAGTTGACGTTCCTAGCAATACAATACTTGGTTTCCCTTTACGTTCTGTCTATTTTTTTTTCGACTTGAACTGTTCTGTCTCGGGAGGGATGCGACTAACGCGACGCTTCCCTCTCACTCACACCAAAAACAGTTACCTATAACGGGAGCAACACACAAACTTAGCACGGGTTCTACGATCTTATCAGGGTTTGTTAAAAGAGCCCCTTGATTTGTACAGAAGTCATCTTACTCCATACTCTAAACCCGGGGCCGGAATTATATAGCATACAACAGCGAATGTGCAGCAGTCATGCATTGCATTTTCTATTGATCAAGCTTCGGTTTATGAGCATTGCGATCCATTGTACCATTGATGCTACAAAGCCCAGCCGGATGAGGCATGCAGAAATTCATCAACTTCATTCACATTCGACCTGGCCTTGACGTACCCGGCAGTACAGCTGCTGTCCTCCCATAAATATCGGTGGCGCTTGGAGAGTATCACAGACTTCTTGAAGTGACGTAACTTCTACGGAGATACCCAAGTAGACCCGAGTATTTCCTCCACGCAGTCTGAACTACGCGATTATGAGCCAGCACATAACAACAGTGAAGTCGAACAACAACAGTGAACTCGAACAACAACATTTCTGCGCCGTGGAAACGCGTTACAGACAGTATGCGAGTAGAACACAACAAAGATAATTGAAGACTGTCCTCACTGACAAATGTGGTCTATTATAACTCACCATACTGTGGAGTGATCTACAAGGTGCCACGTGCCTTTTGTTATAAATACCATATGATAAAAAGAAAAGGAGAAATTCGCTTAATATCTACATAGTTCATATACTCGAATTTTATTGCCTCGAATGCAAGTTTGAAGAAAGCGTATGAAGGCTTCTTATGAAGAATCGTCGTTATACTGGACTATGCAGCCATCATGTTACTTTTCGCTTCTCAGCATCAATTGTGCACTGTACTTCTCGATTGCATCCTTTTCAAGCAGCAGTGCGACTCTCACCGCTCGCTTACGCCAGTCCTCCTCTTCTACATTTACAACTCCACCATCCAGCAGTCCCTTCAAGCTAAACAGCTCAAGCAAGCGTGATGCATTGGTTGACAATGTAATGAAAGCTTGAGTATCCGAAGTACCCCGTGCAAATATGGCCATTGCTAATAACGCTTGAATCGAGATCGAAGTCGAGGCTTGCAGAATGAGGTTGGGGATGACAGTGGTTGCATTCCGGTAGTAAGCCCGGGGGATCTCCGACAGCTCGGCTTCTGATCCCGGAGCCGTCTTGGCACGTAGAGCAAGAGCAAGAACGGCATTAACAAGAGCCCATCTAGCTGGGAGTCCAGCTGGGTCCGTGAGGCTATCGGCGCACTGCGCGTCGAGGAGCGCGAGGAAGCTCGTTAGGTCCAAAAGCTGATAATCGGCCATGATTTCGATGAACGAATTCTCGATCAAACGTCGAGAAACCACAAGAGGCAAGAGGGGCGTAACTTCACGACCAAAACTATCTTCTCCTAGGCTCGCCCTCAGGTTCTTCAAGTTTGTGCCGTAGACATCTGGCAAAAGAAAGTCTGGGAACACCGCGGAGCCAGGTTGAGGACTGTCTTGCATTCGAGATCTTACAACAGAAATAGGCAACTTTCGTGCTTTCAGGCCTAGTGTGTTAGAACATGGCAATCCTTCAGCTTGTTGTGTGATCGATGCGAGTTCCTGGTGCCTCGCACCCGGCTCAAGGTTGGAGGTTTCCGACAATCCAGAAGGATTTAAACTCAATCCTTCGAGGTCCGTGTTGTGCTTCTTACTAGTAGTCTACGTTATGAGCAGTTCTCATAATCTTGAAATGCACCCCTACCTTTTGCCTTGCCCCCGTGTCTTCCTAACAGCTGAATATATGCAATCTGCACTATGCGTGGCACAATTGGAACACGTCGGTCGTGCCCCATCACAACGACTTTTGCGAGTCTTACAGCGCATACACGCCTGTTTGAGGTCAGACGCAGACTTATAATTGTTGGTTAACGAACGAGCTTACTATCGAGACCCTTGCGCGCTTCGCAGGCGCTTCTGCAGTGCCCGCGGATTCCACCATCTCGCTGACAGGGGCGTACCAGAGAAATTGGGAGTGAAGACGCGGTCGGACGCTACAACGGCTGTGCTCATGCGCTTACGTAGCCGAAGTTAACGATTGCATCCGAGATGATGAAACTTGAAGAATTGTTTCCGATGATTTGCTTCCGATGCTCGCTCAGCTCAGCTGCGGAGGCTGATCTAATGGATAATCTATGACTAGGGGGGATAGTCATGTATAAGGAGGAGTCTGGGACCAAACTAAAGCTGGACCGGAACTATAATTTGATTCCGCCTGAATTACTCAGCTACAATTGCTTCCGCCTCAAGTCTCGCCATCTCCAATCGGTCGGTCACTGTCGGGTGGGCGACTGCGCGGGCTTCAAGGGCTCGAAATGATGCTTTGCAGGCATAGAATATTACTATAATAAACCCATTTCTATTGGTTTTCTTCAAGCTATGTGCTCAGTACTCTTGTACAAAAGGACCCAAAATTTAATCACTTCACTCATCTTTCCCAAAGTTCAAGTCTAAATTCCATAAGTAAACCCACGCCCCAAGGGATATTCATCTCCATCATGTCTAGTATTCTCATACGAGGCAACGACGCTCTCGGCATCAATCCCGCCATCGGGGTTGACGAAGTCCTGTCGCAGCATGGGTCGGATTGGCTTTGGGCCGTCACTGCTATTTACATTGCAGCTTTTGTAAGTTCTTCGCTCATATTAATCTTCCAGTGTCATTGCTGGATCAAGCTAACTCAGCTAAACCGTAGCTTGGCATGACGGGTCTATGCTTCGCCGTACATGAAAGTCGGAGAGTCTTTCACTATCTCTTCACCATCTCCCTTCTAGTCGGGTCTGTGACCTACTTCGCCGCGGCTTCCGACTTAGGCTGGAGCACGGTAAAACAAGCCGAGAACTTGGATAATGGCATTTCCCGACAAATATTCTTTGCCAGGTACATCAACTGGAGCATCTCTTTCCCGGGTGTCGCACTGGCGCTTGGTTTGCTGGCTGGCGTATCGTGGACGACCATCTTCTGCAACATTTTCATTACATGGGTCTGGGTCCTCACCTACCTCGCTGCCGCATACACTACCACGGACTACAAGTGGGGATTCTTCGCTTTCGGTACCTTTTCGTGGATCATTCTTGCAATGAGTACGCTCAACGAGAGCCGCGAAGAGGCAGCGCGCCTGGGTGTCAGCGGTGACTACATGATCCTGTCTGGGTGGGCGAATGTGCTTTGGCTTCTGTATCCCCTCGCATTCGGTCTCAGTGACGGCGGCAATTATATCGGAGTGACTGGTAGCTTCATATTCTTTGGGATATTGGACTTGCTGTTTGGGCCCGTGCTGAGCCTTGTCTTTGTGCTCTTGTCGCCGAGGTGGAATTGGAGCAGGCTGAATCTTGACTTTAGTGAGTACAGGGGAGATGGGCATGGTCGATCTGTTGGGAAGGGGCCTGATTTGACTTCTGGCAATGGAATCCCTTTGACCTCGTCGCCTTAGTAGCCTGAAAAGCACGAAAGCTTCATCATGAATCGTCGGCGAGAGGTGGGTCTACTTTCATCCTCTACAAACTCCCATGGCAGCGGGCTGGTGGCCACCGTGGGAGGGGCCGAAGAGGACTGCTCAGATAAAGTAGCGACCGGTACACGTATCCATCAGCTTCTTATGAGTAGTTACAGCTATATGTTCTCATAGTATAATACATATTTACCTAGATAGTATATATACTAATAGTTACATGGCGTCTATTTGACTAATAGTACGCATGACTTAGAAAGTCCGTGACGTTCAGTGACCTTGACCCGCGAGTACATACTACTAGTAGTTTTGTCGAAGAACCCAAATCATATGCCGAATACACCAGGCCGCACCTCAAGAATGCCATCAAGCATCAACCAAATTATAAGCATTGAAAGTCATGAAATCTTACATCAGCTTCATACATACATTTGAACTAGAGAATGGGAATATTACTACATAACCGAGGGTGGGGCCGGTTCCGAGTCGGCACTTGACAGCAGAATTGACAGATGACCTTTGTCTTATGGCCTTAGCCTAATGGGTCATCCGTAGACCTCGGTACATCATCAGCACAAGCTACGGAGCTAGCATGCGTTCCCCTCGGTGATGGAATGATATGTAAAGTCATTTCTAACCGACTTGATTTTATTGTGTATAATTTTTAAATCCTTGCCTTTCTACAGTGCTTTGGACGCCTTGTATTCATTCTCTTACGAGCTCGCGCGACCAGCGTGGATTGAAGTGTGAACCACCGCATTCCTCTTGCTATTGTATTGTACTTCGACCTCATCTGTCACTCCGTGCGCATCTCAACTACATCATCTCGCCTTCATCTCCCCTCTCCCTCTTCGCCATGGCTGTCAAGGTCATCGCCCCCCGTCAATCGTTGACGGTAGTCGATAATCGCACTGGAAAAGCCTATGAGCTCCCCATCAAGCACAACTCTGTGCGTGCCACCGACATCAAGAACATCAAGGCAGCGTCGCAAGATGACCGGCCCGAGGATGAGACAACCCAAGGTCTAAGAGTCTACGATCCCGCATACATGAACACAGCTGTCGTCGAGAGCAAAATCACCTACATCAACGGCCAAGACGGCATTTTGCGCTATCGCGGATATCCCATCCAGCAACTGGTCGACAAGAGTAACTTCCTCGAGTCAGCATTTCTGCTGCTTTACGGCGACCTGCCCACAAACTCACAATACAACAAATGGCAAGACGAGATCATGCATCACACGTACATCCACAGTGACATCGAGGGCATGTTCAAGTCGTTCCGATACGACTCCCACCCTATGTCCATGCTGACGTCTGCCTTCGCCACGATGGGAGCCTTTACGCCTGACGCGAATCCGTCGCTGCGAGGAGAGAAACTCTTCACCAATGCGGCGAAGGGAGATCTCAAAGCGCTCGAGGTACTCGACAAACAAATTCTTCGCATCATCGGCAAAGCGCCCACTCTAGCAGCAGCTTCGTATCGCATGCGCCAAGGTCGGCCTTTCAACCGGCCAGCTCAGGGCCTCTCATACACGGGCAACTTCCTGTATTTGCTCGACCACCTCTCAGGCCATGAATACCGTCCTCATCCCGTTCTTGAAAAGGCTCTGGATGCCTTGTTCACCATTCATGCCGACCACGA
The DNA here is from genome assembly GCA_014621405.1 of Stylonectria norvegica. Taxonomy (NCBI): domain Eukaryota; kingdom Fungi; phylum Ascomycota; class Sordariomycetes; order Hypocreales; family Nectriaceae; genus Stylonectria; species Stylonectria norvegica. The sequence continues at coordinate 185,586 of JAANBC010000002.1, forward strand.
GGTCAACTGTTCCACTGCCACGGTTCTCCAAGTTGGCAGCTCGCTGGTAGATCCCTACAGCGTCGTAGCGGCCGGGTGTGCCGCTCTCTACGGGCCGTCTCATGGCGGCGCCTCTGAAAGCGCCATTCGTATGCTAATGGAGATTGGGTCTCCCGAGAACGTGCCAGCCTTCATGGAGAAGGTCGAGAAGCGCGAGCGCGTCCTGGTCGGGTTTGGCCACCGTGTATACAAGAACGTCGATCCACGCTCCACGGCTATCCGCGAGCTTGCCGAGGACGTTTTCAAGGTCACAGGTCGCAATCAGCTCCTGGACACTGCTCTGTGCCTTGCCCAGTATGCGAGGGAGAGCGAGTTCATGCGGAGTCGAAATTTGTATCCCAACGTTGACTTTTACTCGGGCTTGATCTACCAGGCTATGGGCTTCCCTCTAGAGTTTGCTACTCCGTCCCTTTGAATAAGTGCAAGAATTGTCTGCTGACTCCTTGATTAGCTTTTATCCTGTTCTATTTGCTGTTCCACGTTGCGTGGGATGGTTGGCCCATTGGAGACAGCAAATGCTTAACCCTGCGGGTGTCAAGATCTGGAGGCCGAGACAGCTGTATGTTGGACACGGACAGAGGGATTACGTCGATATCGAGAGCAGAAAATTGAAGGAGGACGCAAAGTTATCCGATGCTCCTGTACAAGTTTCTCACGGAGGTGACAGCAGGCGAAACCACCTTGCGACTTATAAGAATGAGACGGGAGAGTTCGCGAAAGCCAAGCTTTGAGGCCATTGCGGTATGTCCGTGTTTGGATGTTAGCAAGCGAAATTGTTGTATTTGATAGATAGGTAAAAGTCTGTGTTCCCGAAGAAAGATATATTTGCATGCAAACTTAGTAACCTGTAGTCAATGTGGTTGCGGATAGTTAGCCAAGCGTCAATACTCCACACGATACTGACGCCTCAACCTCGCAGGCTCAATACCGAAGCTTTCTTACCTTGCTCATTACTCGCCCGCTCGTTCATGCTGTGGAGAACTCTCGACTTAGCGAGGAGGTTCTCATCAAGTACGTATCAGGAATGGGGCTACGTGAAACGTCATGCGCTTTCGACTAATGCCGAATCTCACCCCACACAAAACTGGCGGGACCGAGAGAGCATTTATTGAGGCACAGCTCGTGTTACTCCGTCAGAGACTTACATGATAAGGCAGGATCAGGGAAGAATTCCCTGCAATTAACACAAATAGTCGCCTTGTTCTGAGTCAAAGGATCGCCGAATGTCCACGCGATTTATCTGCACAGAGCACGGCAGTTGAGGTGGCGGAGTTATCAACTCAGTTGACCTGGTCGTAGCTTCGTAAAAAAGTTGGGTCCTGAAAACAATGGGTAAATATTCTCCCATCATACGTCCAGCAAAGGCCATAACTTGATGTCGCATGATGAATGGCAGCGTCAAATGCGGGAAACCGAGACAGACGAGAATGTGAGGTGCCGGTCTGCCGGAGGGCCCAGCCAATGATGCTTGATATGACCAGCGGAAGAGGCACCGAGAGGTCAAAGATCAACAGGGAAAGCTCAAACAGAGGACCCGTGGAGTAAGTGGATGTGATATGCGATCATCTCTGGGCTGGGAACGGGGTTTGAACAGGTGGGGGAGATGATGGACTGTCACCATCTGGCGCAAAAGCAAAACGGTTCAACAAGGCGGCTCCCAGCTTCAACCGTTCCATCGACTAGAAGATCGAATTGTGGATAGCAAATGGAAGGGTTTTCGAAGCCGCAACTGTTCCACCTTGCTCGAGCTAACGGAGTAGACCCAACTTATTACGGAGGACGATGACATGCCCCCCACACCAATGGAAACGGAATGGTGGTGGGAGAGGCAATTTCCCCCCTTTGCACTTTGTTTCGACCCGTAATAAGCGACAACTGCAGTTCGATTCCACATCTGTGATTTGACGCAAGCAGAGGCTGAGGCAGGCAAAGACACAGAGAGGGATAAACAAGGAAAATATAGAGCGAGAGAGCGCGAGAGGCGAAAGCGATCGCCCGTACATCTACCCAAACGACCGACCGACCGACCGAAATCTCGCCCCCCCACAAGCTGAAAATGTCGGGCCTCGACGCGCCCGAGGTGGCGGCCGCCTACGATGCGGTGCGCTCGGACAAAGACTCAACCAACTGGCTGCTGATCTCGTATGCCGCGGCCGTGGGCAACAAGTTAACATTGACTAAGACGGGAACTGGGGGCATCAGCGAGCTGGTGTCGGAGCTGGACGACGGGCAGGTCCAATACGGCTACGTGCGCGTCGAGTATGCCAACGACGCCGAGAGCTCGCGGGTCAAGTTTGTGCTCATAGTCTGGATCGGCGACAACACCAAGGTGATGCGCAAGGCCCGCGTGAGCATCGAGAGCGGAGACGTCAAGCGCATCTTGTCCCACCACAGCATCGCAGTGACGGCCAACGATCGTGCGGAGCTGGACGAGGGAGACATTGTCACACGGTTGCGCAAAGCCGGCGGCGCTGACTACAACGGAGGGCGAGGTTGAGCAGGACGGCGAGGTACCACGGGCGAACGAGAGCCTCCATCATGTCTACGAAGTAGGAGGAGGAGATAATAACAGGTCGACTACGAGATCCGACAAGAAACCACGATCAACAAGAAGCCACAATGGATGGATACGACACATGCTATGACGAACAAGTGGTGATGGTTTCATACGGCACGACAAGGAAGGGCACGCGACACACCACGCTGCATGTAGTCACCAATAAGTTGCCTGTCGGGACGAGCGACAGTGCCGCAGAACTAGTACGTGTAATTAGGGACCGGATGCAATCATCGTAAAGCCCGACGGTAGCCAGTTGAATGCTTATCTGCTATCGTCTGCATCCATCACATCAAACTCCCCGATTGCTCGCATGAGCTTTATTCTTCCCGCGCGACACTGTACCCTATGTGTACCTGATACCCGACGGTAGCCCTTGAAGGTTTGGCGCTATTGCCTGCCTATTTTTCGGCATTTATAAAACCCTCCTGGAGTTGTATCAGTATCAACAACCCTGAGCCTCACCGTGAGATCACCACCGCGTGCGGCTGCCGTATGAGTGATCGATACCCGAACGGCGCAATGTCTCTGTGGTCTGACGGTTTGAGACGGCTGGACGGTCGAGACCAAGCTTTTGCAGGGGACTCGACCTGACACAAGGGGACCTTGCTGGCAACATTGAAGCCCTGGGAACCAACAAACGACTAGGGGTCCAATAGCAAGACAATCGGAGTGGTCGACTGGGAAGAGAGTGGGATGGACGATCCAAGACGGTCCAATGCCTCGAAGCCACTTCGTAAGTCGTACTCTCAGCCCCCCGTACAAGGCAACCCTGGCCTCGCCTGTCCCCATTCCTTGGCTCGCATCACCGACCTCAAACCCTCCCCCCATTGACCCAGCCGGGGACTTATCCCAGCTTGCTAGCTGTCTTTCCGGCTTCCACATGACGGCCACACGACGCCCACAGGACGCCCACAGGATGCACAAACCAACAGCAGCCAACGGCAACCGAGAAGACTACTTAGCATATTAGCTGCACCAACAAGAGACCCGCGAATGCTTCTGCCGTTCCCCAAAACCAGAACCTGGTCGGACTTGGCGCGGCGGTATTAATCTCCTTCCCCTTCCAGCCATGGCCCCGGCGGACCCACTCGGCCTGCCCGGCCCACTCACCGGCACGGCCGCCCGTTATGACGTAGCATTGCGCGCCGGAACACAGGGACTCACTCGCCGGCCGCGGTTCAAGTTACGTTTGCTGCTTGGGCATAAAGACCAGAAAGATTAAAGCCTCAGTCTCACGGAGAAGAGCCTCGACCACCACTCCACCACGCTCGGGGTCCCTGGCCTAGGAAGCCCCACGCCCTAGCGGAGCACAGCCCGAGGTTGGCTGCTGGAATAGAGTTTGCATCGTTCGACGGAGCCAAGAAGCCAAGCGATCTGAGGGAGTGACGCCGCCCGGGATGTCGCCGCGACGTTGGAGGCATGGCGTCGGAGTGGTTCCCCTCCAACGACTCCCCGTGGGTCAGGGCCAAGCCAGGTTGCCAAGAAAAGTGTGGGAGAGATTGTGGGAGTGTGGGAGGAGGGGACAGCCAAGCGATGGAGGTGGAGGGACGGGTACGAAGTAGTTAGTATTTGTCTCCCGCTCCGCCACCAAGTTTCTTATTCTTATTTCTTAAGCTTCCAATCCTTCCTTCTGGAAATCCCTGATTCGTCCGACACGACTTCGTTTCGATGCTGCTGGCTTCGATCAATCTATAACCCTCCCGTCTTCCCCCCCGTCGCCCCGACTCCCTCGTCGTTCCTTTTAGTAGGGCTGACTTGCTTCAACTCGCTCACAACACCTCGACGGATATCTACTTTTCGACTAAGCGTCTCACCTTTCCATTGGTTTAATTCATCTTCGTTTTCTCTTTTTCACCCAGCCGCGTACTGCCCGGCTTTGACCCGACTCACTCGCCTTTGTCGCTCCTGAGCGTGATATGCGGACCGACTCCTTGTGAATCGAACAGAACAACAACACCACCGACAACATCACCATGTCTGAACCCATGGTCACCAAGGGTGACGTCGTCACCAACAAGCGCGACTCGACCAGCAGCCACAACGTCAACAACATGGACTCCAAGCTCGAGTCCGAAGGCCACGGCAACCACAGCGGCGGCGAGTCCGCCGACCAGCTGCTCGAGAACCTGGGCTACAAGCCGGAGCTGTCGCGCAACCGCTCGACCTGGCAGGTCGCCTTCATGTCCTTCGTGCTGGCGTCCATCCCTTACGGACTCGCCACGACCCTCTACTACCCCCTCATCGGTGGCGGCCCCGTCGACATCATCTGGGGTTGGGTTGCCGTCTCGCTCATCATTATCTGTGTCGCTGCGTCCCTGGGTGAAATCACCAGCATTTATCCTACTGCCGGAGGTACTTGACATGTCCAACGTTCCGCGCCTGTGCTGCAGCCCACGCGCCCTCCTCCTCTCCGTTCCCCCCCCTCGTGAATATGAGTTGATCGCTTCTGATAGGTGTCTACTACCAAGCCTTCATGCTTGCTCCCGCCCGCTGGCGGCGCATTGCTAGCTGGATCTGCGGCTGGCTTTACGTCGTCGGTAACATCACCATCACGCTTGCTGTGAACTTTGGCACCAGCCTCTTCATCGTGTCGTGCCTCAACGTGTTCGAGAAGGAACCCGGTGTTGGCATCTTTCCCGGCGAGGCCTACCAGGTCTTCCTCCTGTTCCTCGCCATTACTTTGCTGTGCAATGCCGTGTCCTCCCTAGGCAACAAGTGGCTCCCTTGGCTCGACGTGAGACCGATCCCTTCCGGACCTCCCTCCCCTGTGAATGAACCCGTCACTGACTTCTATTCGAGACTGCTGCCATCTTCTGGACCTTTGCTGCTGTCCTCGCCATCCTGGTTTGCGTCCTGGCCATTGCGAAGAACGGCCGCCATGACGCCAAGTACGTCTTCACGCACTTTGAGGTCTCCTCTGGCTGGCCTGCTGGCTGGTCCTTCTGCGTCGGACTCCTCCAAGCCGGATACGCCACCTCCTCGACCGGAATGATCATTTCGTGAGTGCACCCATTGTGTGCTTCTCATCCGTCTGCCGGACTTGTATCGCTGATACGCCCCCTCCACAGCATGTGTGAAGAGGTCGAGAACCCGTCTATCCAGGTCCCGAGGGCCATGGTCGCCACGGTCATCCTTAACACCTTTGCCGGCCTCCTTTTCCTGATCCCGATCGTCTTCGTTCTCCCGGATATCCCTGGGCTAGTTGCCCTGACCTCTGGTCAGCCCCTCCCTCCCATCCTGAAGGATGCTATCGGTTCCTCCGGAGGCGCCTTTGGGCTTCTGTTCCCCCTCATCATCCTTGCACTCATGTGCGGTATTGGATGTACGACTGCTGCCTCGCGATGCACATGGGCCTTTTCTCGTGACGGAGCCATCCCCGGCTCCAAGTATTGGGCGCAGGTTAACCACAAGCTCGATGTGCCTCTGAACGCCATGATGCTTAGCATGGTTGTGCAGATTGCCCTGGGTCTTATTTACTTTGGCTCCACGGCTGCTTTCAACGCCTTCTCCGGAGTCGGTGTTATTTGCTTGACGGCGTCGTACGCTTGCCCCATCGCCATCAGTCTTGCAACAGGACGAAAGGAGGTGAAGAATGGTAAATTCTACCTCGGAACTGTTGGTACCTTCTGCAACGTCGTGGCTATCGGTATGTGTTCTCTTCCGCACTGCAAGACATTAGCTTGCTTACTTTACAGCTTGGTCATTGCTGGCTATGCCGCTCTTTTGCATGCCTTCTGCAATCCCCGTCCTCCCTGCCACCGTCAACTACGCCCCTGTGGTCTTTGTCTTTGCGACCCTCGTTTCTGGTATCTGGTACTGGGCATGGGGCTACAAGAACTACGCCGGCCCGCCTGTCCACGACGAATAGACGATAAACCTCGACTAAAATACCGCTGCGCGTTCCGTCCGCCTGCTGATCTTGTATTTATGCGTGTTCGAACCAGTGGAATCAGTCAACAAGTATATGGATACGGCGTGGAATGTTTGTCAGTTGATACCCCTCACAAAAGGAACATATTTCATTTGAGTATGTGAGGCTCTTGATCTCTTCATTTGATAGTATAGGTAGTTTTTAATCATTATCATTACCTGATGCGACTCTCGTGTAAAAACTGAGCAATGATCGTAGACACAGCCCGTGCCAGTGCAGCATGATCTGAGATGTACGATGCTTCGACGAGTAGGATGTTCATTTACCTAAATCTAGGCACTGATAATCGAGTCTTAGGTTACAAGACTGACCATCTTCTGTAGTTGAATGTTCCATCTAAGCATTCAAAGTGTATACCTACTCCACCTCGTGGATAATGAGAAATGGCAATTGTCATAATAATTTCGCAGACTACGCACATGGCTGATTCGCCGCAATTCGAGCCCTCACATCCGAATCTTCTGTGTCCTCAGACCTCGACTGAAAAGGACCCTTTCCGAGAACCATCTACATCAAAACATATCCGTTCTTACAGACACCAACATCGTAGGGACCACAGTAGTACTATTCTGGGATCAGGGAGAGAACCCTGCAGACAATTCAAACTATAGGAGGTTCCCATCGGTTCAACCGGCCGTGGGCTGATGGATCCGTGATTCCACGACATGCATGAGCAAACCATATATTCGAGAAGATGAACCCAAGAACATAAGATGAAAGTTTCCTGCGTCGCCGACTGCAATCATGATTTATTAGACTCGGAACGGCTGTCACTAAGCTTTCTTGTTGTTTAATACATCACTAGAACGTTTGTCGAGGTCTCTGCAGGTAGGTTCGGTCAGGAAGGATGTTGCTAGCGCATGATACAATTAAGAACCCCGACTTACAAGTTTGAGGAAAGTCTTCTGGTAGTCGTCTCTCGATAGCGCGAATCGCATGGTAAACAATAAATTTCGCCAGCGCTTACAATCGTTCCCTATATTTGGTCCCCTTGGTGACCTTGTCCCTTTGCTTCCTGCAACGTAGTACCGCAGCTTGCTCACGTCAAACCGCAGGACACACGTTTGCATCTTGTGTGCGTGTCAGTCACCATCAACTGTTGCGATATGAATCCCAGGGCAATCCTATGGTAAGACGTCACAATCGAGGGCTAATAAGTGCAAAGGAACGCGGTACCAAAATTTAGGCTTCATAACCCAACCCAAGAGGATCCTCGAGATGAAAAACAGCTACGGTCAGTCTATTTTTATTTTATTTTTTTCAACCCTTTCCTTCCTTCGCTGTAATCGTTGCGTGTTTTCCTCGGCTTGTTGCAGGCTCTTGTCAAATCTTGCCAATGTCAAAGTGCGTGACAAGCACGTGATGCTCGTGTTTGCTTCCATGTCAACATTGTCCAGAGTAGTAGATAGCTCGGGCTACAGGTGAAGCACGCACACAAATCACGATTGTAAGGCAAAATGCGATCATGGTAGAGCAGACGTGAGAGTAGAATCTGAAGCTATGCATTCGTTGCATTCTGAACTCCGTTGTGTAACGTATATCCTTCCATCCGACCTACCCCCCTATCCTGATTATCGCCCGGGGGGTGTTATTTTTTGTCCGTCCCTAATCCCTCCTTTGCGCGTTTCGCATAGTTCATAGAACATGCCAGTGCATAAAACGTATGAGGACGCTTGAGACTCATTCGACTCGACTCAAGAAACCATAAAAACATGCCCCAAGTCCGCGCAGATGTCCATTTCCTAGCCCCCAAAAACGGTATTAGAGCTTGTCTGACCGTTCAACGGCAAAAAGTCCATGATAATGGCAACGAAGGCGAGGATTAAAGAGAGTTAACATAAGAAAATGAACAGAAAAAGAAAAGGAAAAGAAAAACAAGAATCCGCTAACTCCTCATCGGAATGCCCGGCTTGTAATTTCAAGCTGCAAGTCGAGATGCCCTTTTAACGCCAGGCCGTCCAACCGTAAACCATGCGTAAACCATGCTTCAGTAATCCTTGGAAAGGCTAGACAGTTTGCTTGTGCTGTCTTAAGCAAACAGACAGGGTATCGTAGTAATCGAACGTCAGAGAGGACTACTCCGCTGTGGCGCGACGGACGTTGAGATTTATCCAGTCGTAGCCAGATGAATCAAGTCATAAGCTAGTGTTGCAAACATAATATGCCTCATGAGCCAGTTGTCATGTTCGTCGCTCATGACCTGGAGCTCACTCCACGGTTCTTCTCAACAGGGCCCTACCCGCGGATGGCTGTGGAAGCATGGTCTCCAGCCCACGGGAATCGCTCCATATATGACGCTTCTTGAGGGGGCGTACCCGTGAGCGCAACGAAAGCCGGGGAAGTCGATCTTCCATTTGCGATAGGCCTAGGCGTTGAGGCGTTGCTCCCTCCATTTTTAGGAGATGTGCTCCTTAGCGGCGACGCGAGAGGGGAGAGGGCGTAGGCACCGGGGGGAAAGTACAGGTTTTGGTCGCGTAAATGAAGGGAGTGGTGAGTTGCTGGGCCAGCATGGTGGTTGTTGTGCGATAGAGGACTTCCAGCTGATGAGTTCGTGCTCCCAGTGGCGGCCTCGTCTGCACCGTTCGAACCATCGAAGCGTCCGCTGGTCATGGTCCCATCCTTGAGGTTGGGACTTGACTGCTTTGAACCGAACTGTAGAAAAAAAATGACAGTCAGCAACAACTCTTTGGCGTTTAACGAAGCATCTCATACCAACCAACCCCACCAAGCCCGGTGGCGAGGGTTCCTAGGACAGGGATTGGGGGTCGGAAAGATTGAGGCGGAGACGGGTGCCGGTTGTACGTACAAAGCAGTATTTGTTGACCAGCTCTTCATATGATGAGCTAGGAAGACCAGACGTAGGCGAGCTTGTTCCGGAAGCAGCCTTACTGGGTTCCGTCTTGGTCGACGTGGCCACCGTCGGAGGTAGGGTGGGCGTTGCGCTGCGGATGTTGGCCTTCATGTAAAGCCCATCCTTATCCTTAGTGAAAGTGTCCTTCGCAGCCTGGACCGCGGCGTTGAGAGAAGCACCAAAGTCGTAACGGTTTGCAAAGGCCAAGCCACTGGGGGCAGCAAGCCCCTTGGCGATGTTATCGCTGGCGAGGTTGCTGTTCGACTTGGTCTTCAGGCGCAGGCCGGTAGAACCAGACTCGCCGAGGTATTCATGGATGGGCTGATCGAAGGCGAACTTGGTGTCATCTCCGAACTCATCCAGTGCCGTGGTTGACTTAGGTCGAGGCACGGTTGAGGGGTTCCGTCTGCTCCGAGGGAGGCCGTTGGCCGGCCGTGAAACAGCGCCCTGGTAGTTGTTCTTACCATTTTGAGGTAGATGCTTCTTCTTGAAGTCGACTTGGAAATTGGTAGAAGTGTTGTTGTCCCAGTATTCCTGACCGTTGGCGGTATAACGAACACAGAAGAACAGGGTCTTGGATTCGAGGTTGGCGGTGTCAGCCAACTTGATGGAGAAGATGAACCGATCAGAGCCTTCAGGGTTCTCAGCCGGTCGAATCTCGTGGTTGTATTCACCAGCAACCTCTGAGGTTGTCTTCCAGTAGTCGAGGGTGAATCGACATGTGACGGACTTTTGGAATGCCAAGTTGGCTACGGCAACGGAACCCAGCAGGGTCTTTTGATCGCTGGAGAGCCAAACCTTTTCGAGTCTGACGGGCAATGACTTGCGAGCCGACGAGTCATGAGGGAAGTTTGACGTCAGGATCTCCCATTCGTAAGGCGGAGACCGCGCAGTTGAGCGTTCTCCTCCAGGGAAAGGATACTCGTTGTCGCTGTCGTAGGATTCAACGGGCGACGACCCCGCGCTGACGGCAAGAGGTCGATCGACCTGTAGAAAATGGCGCACATGTTCCAAATGTGAGTCGAAGTGCACGGCCTTGGAGAAGACAGGAGTGCCGGGCATGCTTGAGGGCCGGCGGTTGTGGCTTGGCCGTAGAGCAGGACGAACCAGCTCGCCCGACTTTTTGCGCACCATCTGGGGCTTGTTCCGAAAGTCCTCGTCGGTGTCTTCCTCTGACGCCGTCAACGAGTTATCGGCAGACTTGGCCACTATGGTATGAGGCTCAGTTGCGGAGCGAATATGTGAGATCCTTCGTCCGCTCCTGGCCATGTCCCCTAGCGCGCTCGTGCTGAAGCTGAAGTGCACAGCTTGCCGACTGTCCTGTTCGGCATCGTTCTCGTATTTTCGCTCCGGGGAGGGAGTCCTCTGCTGTGGGATCTGGCTGACGGCCTCCCTTAGGTCCTTGAGCTTGCTCAAATTCCGGCCCCTGATCTTCGGCGTTCCCTCATCGTCGCTACCTGACGAGGCAGAGTCTGGGGGTGAAATGATGGCGCCATTGGGCATGCCTTGGTTGTCAGTCATCGGAGGTGGCGACTGGCGTACGCTCGGTGACGTGGTGGAGACCATGCCCTTGAGGTCCTCCGATGTTCCCTGGGGAGTCAACGTTCCTACCGATCCATCGCTGACAGCAGACGCAGACGGTGTTCGGCGGTGTTTGGTGAGATATGAGGCAGATCGCGGTAGGGAAGGTCGGTTCCCAGTCTGCAGGGACGAGCGTCGACTTGCGTCGGGCGAGTTGGGGGCTGAGGAAGCTGGAGACCGATGCTTGGGCGGCGTGTAAGGCATCCCCGAAATGACACACCTGGTGAGAGACAGGCAAGAGTCGAGAAATGCTAGGCCGGCGGCCGTTGCACGCGAATATTTAGAGATATAGAAAAAAATGTGTGTTGGGGTTGGTGGCGAAAAGTATAAAGGCGAGAGATCGTAGGAGTGGTGTTTGCCGGCTAATGCATAGGACGAGGCGAACAAAGGAGCGACGGGGCTCTCTCTGATTCAAAGTCTAAGTAGGAGGAAGGTGCCGGTCAGCAAACTGGCTCATCGACGCGTTTGCAGTAGAAGTCGAAGAGCGCAGGGGGTAAAGTAGGTATTTTTCAGGGCAAAGAGGTCGGGGCTTCGACAAGCCAAAGCCACATGCAGGCTGTTTGGAGAGAGATTACTGTGCCTAAGTTTGTTTGTAATCGACTTACATTAACGTGAGAAGCAAGACCAAAGCAAGAGCAAGTGGCAGCAATGCGGCTTGTGTCAACACGGAGCGGGCTTTGGCAATATTCCAGCAACAAAGCAAGCCGTGCGGCGTAGTCGGACCGGCCAAGGAAGGTAGGACGAGGACGGACTGGTGACGGAAGACGCCTACCAGAAGCACAAGTTCCGGTCGAGATGAAAGGGTGAAGGAGAGAGGGAGACGAGAGGCGACGGGATCGAGGACGATGTCGGAGTCGTAGGAGTAGATAGAGGCGTAGGAGTAGAGGCGAGGAGGAGGAGGAGGAGCGACGTCAGGGAATTAGGGGAGAGATGACGATGGAGGACGCTGTGAGGGTGAAGATGAAGTTCTGCAGGCCGTCAAGGAGAACTGGTTGTAGGTGTCAGTTAGGATCTTCGCATTGAAGCTATGGAGAGCTGAGGGAGGCGTGGGCTAGATCGTTGCGGGGAGGAAGCGGTTTTGAGGGCTTGGAAGTTGGAAGTTGGAAGGCTCGGCCGGCCAGGGCGGAGGGCACTAACAGGCGTGTGCAGGCTAACAGGCAACGAGCCAAGAGACTAACAGGGCAAGGTTGTAAGCCGCGCAGGCATGGGCCGCGTCCGGGATGGGTGTGGTGCTGGTGGTGGAGGTGGTGGTGGGAGGAGTGGGATGTGTTAGTGAGAGGAGTGGAGCCAGGGAGTCGAGGAGGAGGCAGACAAGGAGGAGGAGAGCATGGGGGTGAGGCCAGGATTATTTGGTATGGAGGATGGGGATGGATGCCTTTCTCCCGTTTAGTTGGTTGAGGGCTTGTTGATGATGGTTGATGAGGGGCTGGACAGGTTTGCAAGGCAATGTAGAGGCATTGGAGAGAGGCACTGAAGATAGAGGCACAATGGAAAAAGGCAATGAGGAGAGAATGAGAGGCACTCCACCGATGGTCGGGGATTGGCAACGCACCTAAAGAGCCCGTCGCCGTACTTGTGAGGCTTAGTCGCGATACAGCGTGTTTGGCGGGTGTCCCTGAAAAAGCCTGAGGCGCCGCGACGGGAGGGCTGGAGGTAATGATTGGCGGTGGCCTGACGCTGGGGAAAGGAAAATAAAGAGGGTGAGGAGGGTGAGGAGAAGAAGGGGGGGAGGAGAACAAGCAAGCGGCTAGTCCAACAATTCTTGTTCGAACAGGACGGAAAGAGTTTTGAGGGCGTGGGTTGGGGTGGTTTTGTTGGTGGTGGTGGTGTTTTTAGTTTGCACGGCGGCGAAGATCAAGGGTGACAAGGGGTGGACAGCGTCGCACCGTCGACCGAGTTGAACGATTGCGCATGCTTGGAGTAAATAAGGCGCAACTTTCAAAGGCTTTGTCAGATGATCGAACGGTTGTTTCCCCGGTTGCTCCATGCTTTCATGTTGTCACCAATGTAATGTGTTCCATGATCCGGCCTAGCTTGGCGCACCTCAGTCAGTCAGACAGACTCAGTCAAGATGGATATGGTTCAGACGGATGGAGTATCATCCATCCATCATCATCATCCAAGGCGGCTGCCCCGACGTCTACCTTGGGTACATGACGCACAGTGTGAATTATCCAATGTATGGTGCATCTATCGTCTTTGCACTCGGAACTCTGAGTCGTCTTGACTCTTGTCTGGCCGTCTGAGTCCTCCTCCCTCTCCTCTGCTGGGTGTGTGTGTGGCTGCTTCACCGACATCCATCATGCCTGCATCTACGAATACATCCACTACATATTTGCGTCTGCATCCCCCATGTCCACGCCTTTACAATGCATGATACTGTAACATGATCCCGGTCTCTCCCAGTCTCTCCAGATACAGATAGCCTTTGTTGGAGGCGTTGCGAGCAGGCCGCCCACTGGTGCGATGTGGTGCATGGAGCGAGCAGACAAGAAACGGGGCTCGTTCAGCAGGGTTGCAGGGCACCTTTTGAAGTTCCATGCGCCTCAACGCCGCGCGCGCCTCAACGCCTCCACTCCATCCGTGGCCTGGGGGGCGGAAATGGGAGAGTGCCCCAGTGCCCCAGCGCCCCAGTGCCCCAGTGAGTGCCCCAGTGGGTGCCCCAGCGCCCTAGCACTGAGGTCAGCCCCCGTCGCTGCAGTCGAACTGCACCGTCGACCGATGGCGTTCGCCGTCGTCAATGACGTAGCACCGCTCGCATCCATGGATCCATGGATGTCGAACCATCCATGCCGCGTGCGAGCCTGGTTTCATGCAGCGATTTGTTTTGCATGGATGTCTCACCACTGTGTTCGGGTCACTTTCCCATCAAATGGCCGTTACTAATTTCAGTAACTACCTGTATTCGTACTGCTTCAGGTGGTTATAGCGCCTATTGCCCGCCGTTGCTGGCTGCGACGTTCAAGGCTGTCTCAGCAGTTCATGTCTCCCAGCCACAGCGACGGACAGGACAGCCTCAGCCTGGGGCCCCAGACGGCTCTGTCTCTCTCTGTCTCTCTCTGTCTCTCTCTGGCCCTGTCTTTGGCCCTGTCTTTTGCTGCTTCCATCCCAACAATGGAAACCTGGATTCTTGCATCCTTGGAACTATTCCCAACGCTCGCGGCTGTGAACGGTGCAAGTGAGACACAAAGCCGCAACCACGGCGACGGCGGCTCGGACTGGAACTCTCCAAGATGAGATGGCACGGTCAATTGCACGTTGGCGCTTCACCTACGGCAACGGCGCACCAATTACCAATTGTTGGCGTCCCCGACAAAGCCTCGCTCCCGGCGGCGGCCAGCTCCTTGGTGCTTCGGCTCCTGAGACGCGCAGCGAGAAACTTCAGTATTTCGGCCGGGATATTGGGCAGTTAGTGCTTAAGTGTGGCAGAGAGCAGAGTTTTTTTTTTGTTTTTAGTGTGCAGATTGGGTGGGATGTGCTTGGGATGGTTAGCTGCATCTGGCATCTCCGGCCCCCGGTTCCCAGAGATAAGGGCCGTGCAGGGGCCACAATGCGCCACCGACAGAGGCCTGCGATGGCCTGAAAGGGATATTCCCACAAAACCATTGACTTGAGTGTGTGTCCGTGTGTCTTTGGTTGTGGTGCGGTGCCTCTGGCCTGTGGTGGTGCGTGTGTGTGTGTGTGTGTGTGTGTGTGTGTGTGTGTTCATGTTGATGTTGTTGGGGGCTTTCCCCCCCTTCACAGTGCATCGTGAAGCAACTGGTGGGGTAGCTTCATGTTCCAATATCCATTTTCGTACAAAGGCAACGAACCCGAGCAGCCAAGACACTATGGGACATGATGGCGCCAGCTCTCCTGCTGCTAGGCTCCAAAATGAGCGGCCACGATGGTGACATGGGGCCCAGGAATGGACGTTGCCCAGATGCTATCGACCCTAATTCCTAAACACATCTGCCGTCTGCCGTTGCGACCGGCGAGACTAGATCGTATTTAGAAAGCAATTGGACCCAGGGCCTGAGCTTGAGCCTGAGCCTCAACCTCAGAGGAAACCTCCGCGATTGTTGCGAGGGCGGCAATTGCGGATTTTCACAGTCGTGGCCGTTGTTACATCCAATTTTTAATCGTCCATTCTCATGCAGCGCGGCATCTGCCATCCTCTCACGACGAAGGTGGGAATTGACCTACCTGATACGTACGACTTTGCTCCCCTTTCCCTTCCATCGCAGTAGCATCCACGGCATGGATCCACCAGTCCAGACCCTCTCAGCAAGGTGTGCTGCGCGGTGCCGAGCGCGTACGAACTACGAATACACGTAACGTAGGCCGGCCCCGGTAGCCCTGCTGGAGCCTCCATCCATCTCGGAGCTACGACTCAGCATGGCAAATCGACATACCCCAACCGCCAGTCTTTCATCGACTCATGGAGCGACTTGCAGAGGCAGCAGCCCATGTTGGACACTTTGTTTGAATTTTCGCCATTTTCCCCCTTCACCATCTCCTCAAAGCCAAGACGTTTCCCTACCCGCATCACCACCTCCTCATCCTTCCCCCCTGTCCGTGGGTGTATCAAGCACTCATGCCCGTATGTATTACAAAGTATACACATAAAGTATATAACACATGATGTTACATGATTCTATGTTGGACGGCCACCCGTCGCTTGTTGCCGTTGCCGTCGATTCCGCGTTACAGCCTGCGAGCACGCCTTGCTCCACCACCAGCGAACGGCCGACCCGATATCATGTTCTCGGATCCAAAGGCTAAAATACCTAATCAGGTAGATGGATTTGGGGTTCGATGTATCCAGTCCCAGGCCACGACGCTGAATCGTAAATCTGATGTTAATTGCGTCGCCCGTTCGCCGCGCTGTCGGCAGAGCTATCAGGCCGGGGGCCACCCTTGCTCGTACGATGTACGTCGTTGGGACGAGGAGCAAGTCGGGACTTCGGGGTCTTAGCCAGGCACAGTGTACGGAACATGGGCAACGTACAGAGTGCGAAGTAGTCGTACTTTTGTCTCTGCAATATCAGATTCCCAGTTTGTGATATTACGGCATTCGTACAGCCAGTGAGCGGGTGAACCACCACGACCCCCGGCCGGAGCGGCCCCGATAACAATTCCTGAGTCGGCGAGCGAGCAATCTGGAACTCTGAAACCTCGTCCGTCCGTTCTCCGATCAACAAAGACCGTCCAGGCCTTGTTGCTCTGCCGGCAACTGTCAGCCCGTCATTGCTTCCCCTCAAACGACGCATTGGAATGGCGGGGATGTAGATCAATCTCCTAGCTGAGTCTCACACTCCAGCCGGTGAAGCAGCCTGGCCGTCTCCACGTCCCCAGCAGGAAGAGGCTGTCTCCAGCTCTCAACGTGGGTTCCTCGCCCCTCTCAAAAGAGTCAATGGGGTTGCCACGCCTGCAAGCGCCAAGAGCCTCTTCGAGACTACAGCAATCCAACCGCCAGATGTACATCTCGATGGTCGTAGAAACGGCCGTGCTTGAACCCCTTGATTGGCTGCAGCAGAGTCTTGCATGGTCCGTTCAATCCCTGTGAGGCTTTGCGCCGAGCTAGCCATGGGCCCATGTCGACGACAGGGCTCAGGGATATGTCGCATGCTTCAGAGTCGCAGACCGAGATTGAGGGCTTGAAAGCCTGAGAGCCAAGAGAGCTCATCGTATTGTCACTCGCTTCGAGTCTAAATGCACGGGCCATCGAGACAGTGACAAGCTTGCAAGCTTGGAGCCTCCAACATAAACCCCCCGGTCACAATAACATCCTCATTGCTCCAAACATGCATCATCTTGCTCCCTGACCGACGACAAGCGCTCAACCACCCAGCCAACCATCCCGAATACCTACACAGCTCTGATAGCCTTTATTGCAAGGTTGCCTGGGTGAGCGGCAGCGGCACAAAGGCCAAGCTGTCAATGGCAACGGCGTGTGCGGGTTTCGTCAACGCCCCCGCGACGGCGGATGCCGTTGACTGGAGTTGCCAACAATGACTTGCCACTGGCGCCGCGTAAAGTTGGTGTTGTGTTGCACGCCAACACCCTTACCGAGCACAAAACACCAGAGGCGAACGAGTTTCATAGTAGAGGAAGCCTGCCAAACAGTGCTCTTTGAAAGTTATCTTTGCACCAAGAATACGGCCAGTTAATCTGTCATATTAGTGGGGGTCAATTACACGAGCTGCACGCCATGACTGCATGGCCCCGCCTCAGGCTCGACGTCTATCATGATCTGATATTCCCCTCGAAATCGTGAAAGGGAGTTGTGAGCCGTTTTCCAGATGCTCCCCCGACGCTTCCTTCGGGGATTTTGTTTCTTTGGGGATGTCTAGCTGTTCCTAGGTATTAGCTGTGCCCTGTCCACAACCTCTACCCTCGCGCCCTACAGATCGGCGAGTTCGTTGGGGCAGAGACCCCAATCGTCTCCTGTTACCTGGCATGATCGCCTCAGCCTCAAACCATTGCCGCCGGGAGGTGGTGTGCAGCCTTTCGCCGTCGCGCTCCCACCCGCAGATCTTCAATGGCCATCTTGGCCTGTTTCGTGATAAGCTACATCGCTCCCCAGACCCCTCACTTATGTACATATGTTACATCCCGGAGTAAAATATTGCAGGGTCCTGAAGCTCGGTTCGGGGCGTCTCGAGGACGTTATGTCTCCTTCAGCAGTGGAGTAACGTGGTTGTTATCATTATCACGCAGGTCTACTTGACAAATGGTCCGTGAGCCTACTGTAGAGCGATGCTTGTTGAAAATCTCTTACATAAGTTAACAAGAAAACTTCAAGCTCCGTGTTAAGATCAGCTGCATATGTTGGATGACGACCCCTGCCGCCGTAGTTGCGTGCTAGGTCGCAGTCGCACAGAAAGCACACTTTGCACTGCAATTGAAACCACTCCTACAATCCGCATCCTGCACTTCCCTTACCATCCAGAGGGTGTCTTGTTGAAGCCGGGGGCATCCCTAGAAACGAGCCACGAAACGATTCATGAGAATTACTACAAAGTAGAGATTGAAAGCGATCGGCCGTGTCAGTGACATTCGTTGTCATTCAGGGCCAGGCCCAGACCGCCACAGATCTCCATCTGGAGAAGAATGCGGGATTCTGAGTTTCGGGGCCGAAGTTTACAGCCAAGCCAGCCTTGCCAGCTTCGCGGGAAGTTCCAACAAGCCTCACGCTTTTTTGGAGCTTCGAAACAAGCCACATCACGCCTCCCACCTCCGGATCATCCGTCCCGAAAGCGGGAGACATGGAGGAAAGATAGCCACACAGCGAGCTTGTCAGCCACACGCTCGCCGGCTGTCATCAATCTCGCCATGTATGTCACCCTATCTTAGGGCCCTCCACACCTTACTGGTGTTTGCCTCTTGGTCTCCAAGCTGCTCCGCCCCCCGCCGTCGTACAAGTCTCATCCCGGAGCCTTTTGCCCTCGCTGTCCTACCATAACTACCGTCGGAGGACTTGGGCATTGCCAAAACCCGGAGATTTGGCGGCTGGTGGCTCTGAGTTTGTTGGGGCTCCGGCATCAGGATTACATCATGCCTTCCCTGTCCTCCGATAAGGCGCACGTAATATCGTGTCATGAAAAGTCAATGGCCTGGAGTCATGGTCACCAAGGCCGCAACGACGGGAACATCCTCAACTGCCTGACCGGTCACATCGGTTGTACGCCTCGTCGTTAAAATCGAGTGTTCGAGGCACATCCCCAGTATCCCATGAGGGGAGGTTGGGCTGTTAACCGTTAGAGAGGAAACCTTCGTGTATGCACCATGACAAGTTTGTGACAGCGACATCAAGGGTTCTGGAGTATTCCGATGAACGGCAGCCACAGGCGTACATGGCTCTTGAAAATCACGACACGGACGACCAGGACACACCATCGAAAAGTTTAGCCATGCTGTGGTTCCTAGCAGAAGAGAGGGTGCGTTGGACAGGCGGCAGGGCAGGACAGACAATGAACATCAGGGTCCTTTGGGTTGCAGTTTTGGCAAGTCAAGGCCCTGGACTCTACAGCAACAGTGGCGATCAACGGGCCGTCCTCTAGGTTCTCGCCTCTCTCTCTCAGGGTCTCAGGGTACACACCATCTCGGTTTGAAATGCCATACAGGCACCCAACGCGCTCCTCGAGGTTGAAGATACCCAAGCGGTTGGTCGATGCCTATCAAGCGGGCTGCGCGGGGGGGTGCAAAGCCCCCGCTGATCGGCATGGGCATCTGGATGCTGGTCTTGGTTTGGATGGACGTTCCAAGTTATCAATGCTGCTCTCCCGTCCGGCGTCAGTGCAGATAAGGCAAGGCTTCCCGAGTACCTGTTGGAACGGAGGCGACTTTCCCAGATGGCGGTGACTCTGACCCAAAGGATTCACGAAAGGGAGGGGGTCCGATCGGAGGATTGAGCTTTGGGATGAAGCGAACTCGCTGCTCGCGCTCAACTCGGCGATTGTCGATGCCGCTCCTGTTTCGGTGCGTGAAAATTCGCGCGACTAACTCTTGATTGCTCAGTAGCTGCCTTCTTCGGTCAATGGATACGGCTTCGACCCAGCCTCTGCCGGCGTGGAGATGGGTTGAGTGAGATGCCGCCAAGAGGACTAATTTTGCAGCACGACGAGGCAGCAAAGATACGTTGTCTCGGACATGGAAGATAACCCACCACCTGGATAAAGGTCTGTTGCACGTATGTATCTCGTACTTTTGCCACCATTTCTGTCCGCTGCCGCACGTCTGGGGAAATGTTTGCTTCTCATGTATGTCACGTCCACTTACCCTTACCCAGCAGCAGGACAACCAACACTTGTTGAAATACCACCTCTAGTCTATCCCATCTTATGTTTCTGACGTTTTCTGAATCTGCATCCGAGATTCAAGGCTGATAGCGTGGATGACTAACCCCATCCCCTGCAAAGCCCAGTTCGTCCTTGCCATCGGGCTCTTCTGCGTACGATCGTGAAAAGTTGGCCGGGGGCGGCGGGACGGCACCGCACTACGACGGGGCCGGCCCCAGCTCGCTAGGTTAGCTGCTTAACCCCTTGAACGAGTATGAATGGGGCCCATGTCCTTGAGCGGCGCCGCGGGCCTCAGCCAGGGGGTCGGCTTTGAACTTTTCGTCCGTTCTACAACCGTTGAACGGTCGGATCGTCTTACGACTGGCTGCGTCGAAGAGCCATCGGAGCGCTACCATCCAGGAACTTATTGCGCACCAGCCTCCAGCCTCATCCCTTTTCGCTTGTGGATGGTTCCAAAGCGGCAAGAGTCATTAGAAGTGACTTCATATGTGTGGCTAATTACGCTTTGGAGTGGCAATTCGTGTCTCAGACGGGATGCGGTGTTTTGTTGTTGTTGATAGAGGCGAACTAACTATTCACTAATACCTAGCTTTTGCCAGTCAAGATGCGAGATGCAAGTCAACACGCGTCACGGCAAGACGAAGCACTTCAAAGACATCTTCACCGCCTTGATTGATGTGCTTCCCATCCGCGTCAGCTCTGTCACACATACAGAAGTTGCGGGGATGCGAGTCAGATCCTGGATTACAATGTTTGACGGCGGCTTGGAGACCTATCCCCCTTGCCCCCGTCGCTTCAACGAGCCGCTCGACGTGATCTAATTTGATACGCATATGCCGTGCCGCCTCGCTTCGCTACTTGTCACAGCTTAGTGGGGGCTCTCGATTTAGTCCTGACCGCGAAGCGTGCGCCATGTAATGTACATGTACGACTTCGCATACGGCGGGGGATCCTAGCATCAGCCACGACAACATGGCAGCCAGTCTCGTGAGGGGCCTTCGATGAAGGCGCCGTGGCCTGCATTGACTTGTCCCGCAGCAGCACGGCGTGCAGTAAGTGCAGGGCAGGTGATTGAAGGCAATGCTATTCGTGCTTTGCTTGAATACCTTATGTACTTCGTACGGATAGTACATGAAATTGCATTTCAATCGCCTCCAACAAGGGCCGCCTAGGTACGAAGGTGGGACCAACTTAGCCACCGAGATGCACCAAGTTCTGTAAGATTAAATCATCGTCATCGTCCGGGTATCGCTCCGCAGCGCAGAACGCCTCCGGTAATTGACACGTCAGCCGAAGGATCTACGACTTCTTACGAGCAATGTGCCATCTGCTCCGAGAGCGCTCCACACCTTTCGGCGACGGGCCGGGCGGTGGACCCACTTATGCCGATCCGAAATGCCGGCGAGGAGGAACCGGTGAACTATGCCAAGTGCCTACCATGTACGGATATGTACTGCAGATATTGCCTCATGGTATCTTTTTTCAATACTTCCAACGCGATGCGTCCTGGAATATGATTCAACGCCGGATCTGTCCGTCGATACAACCGATGTGCCATCGATGCGCCCCAGAAAGGTCCAGCGCAGGATCAGAGTTACATTGACGCCCGACGCCCGACCGATCATTGGCTGTTGATAGGTGGCCATGCTCGACATCGAAACGCTCTGCATATCACCAAGCGCCCTCTCAGTAGCTGTGGGTGAGGTTACATCTCGGTCAGCGAGCGATGAGGTCTGTGGCTTCGCTCATGTGCAAAACCACATGACCTCGGGGAGCATTGCTTTAACATCCATGTGCAGATTACCCCAGAGGAGTCAGCGTGACACGGCAGCCGCGCTCTTCGCGTGGACTTGAGACAGTCACCGGCCGGGTTACACGGCCAATTGCTTCAAGGTGTTTGTGCGGGGTGTAACAACGCGCGACGAGTTGCCCTGGAGGTGCCCTTGTTGTGTGGCTACCCTGCGGCAGCTTTTGCCGTATTTGCATCTGCAACCTCCCTTGGGGCAGAACGGAGCCAGCCGAACTGTAGATTACGACTTTGGTGTTGCTTGTAAGAAGTAGGGACGTATAGTCTTTAGATTAAGTTCCCAACCATGTTGTTGTCGAAAGAACCTGGACGAAATACGCCATCCTACACTAGATAGTAGCATTATTGAAGACGGATTTTACTTGGTGGACTTGATACAATCGACAAAATTCCACATCTGGAGATGCTTTCCCGGCCTCAATAGTTCCCATCGCCGCTGTCAGCGCACCTACATACATGTATATGTATGTCTATGTCTACATGTCTACATGTCTATACGTATGTATGTATATATGTATGTATGTATGTAGGTTGGGGCTGCAGCTTACACCCATGCAATTGTATTTTCAGGCGAACCGCTTACGACGTGCTTCGTAGTTCATACAGACAAACCACCCGGAGACATTAGGTTGCAGCACAGAGGGAAAGTGCGGGGAAAGTGCAGGGCGTTTCGATGCATCCTTTCTCGCGCGTTAAGGAATACTACAACCGAGTATCAAGCTCGATAGTTGAGTTGCAGCGCTGAAACTATTGCCTCCCACCCACCCCGTACTTACCCCTCTAAAACGCGATTCCGGCCGTGCACAGAAACTGAGCTGCGTTGAGACTAGAAAAGGCGTGAGGAGTTGGTGGTGGTTATGCAGGCTGCAAGCCCAACAGCCAAGGCGTTGGCGATGCAATGGCCTGGTCAAGTGGCGCGACCGTTCTGCGCCACCTGCAGGAAGAAGGGGGGGGGGGAGAGGTCCAAGCACGTTATACGCGCTGCTTCTGACATGTGAAGAGGGGCCCGAGGACGCGAAGGAAGTTCGAAGGCGACTCCAGCGGTTGAAGGGAATGGCGATGCTGAGTCTTGGAGTTGAGGATGGGGAAGCCTGAAGCAACTAGTTGCAGATGAAGTGAAGATCATGCCAACATAGACCAACAAAACAAAATAGTTTATAGACAAAAACGGAATAGGATTCACAATGGGCCCAGCAAATCAGCCTTGGAGAGCTAGGCTGCTACGACCCTAGCGCATTGGAAGCAAGTTTCTTCACTCGTATCTTGCTTGCTTACGCAGAGTGTATCGTACATGATGTGCTCGTGCGTCCCAACGGCAATGTGTTTGGTGCGATGCGGCTGCCTCTAGTGGATTCTTTGAACTGATTGTGGATTTGACACTGGTCGACCTCTCTCCCGCAATGGAGGTGATAGGGTTCAAGCCTGGACCCTGGATGCAGCATGTCATGAATAGTGTAGGGGATCTTTCCCGTTTCCGACAACTTGCCTCAAACTGTGACGCGCGCTTCGGAAGATATCATGATCGACGCCCTACTCTGACGTATATCTTTGTTTGCCCTTCATCGTTCTCGATGCCCAATTGCCCCAACCGCCGCTTTTCTTGCCACCGTCATGAGCTCAGCTCAGGAAGGATGGGAAACTGGTGTAACATCTTCATCATATCATGAAAAGCATGATCTCAGACGATCCACCTTAAACCCCGCCAGCAAGGAGACCCCAGAGATACAGCTGCCTCTAGTGCCATTCGGATTGGCGATTAGAAGCTCTGAGACTCGAGTGGCGTGATGGCGCCAGTGTTTGAAGGAATTTAGAAGGGTCGAGGCGGATGATCTGATCGATAAGAGCCCATAATCCCTTCTGCCGGTCGTCGGCGAAGTCCCTGCATATTTGACAGTTGCGTCTGATAAGTGACCATGCGAAAGGAAAGGCGGCAATGAGGCAGTCCGGGTTGCGCGGGAAGCGCTCAAAAAGTCGGAGTGACGGGGCACGTTGATGGATGACATGGTGTCATCTCGGTCGTCCTCCGACCTGCTGTAGTAGCACTTGACTTACTGCGGCTCAATAGCCATGCATGGACCCTTTTGAAATATGATGAGTACTTTCTAGTTAAGAACCCTTGACAGTTGACAAGTTCGCATTATTTGCCGAGGCGATGGCTCCGGAAACCCCGGGACCTCCTGTCACTGGGCATTGTCGGTCTCCTTGCTTCCTGAGAAACTTCAGACTGCCCTCGGTAATATCAATGGTCTCAAAACTCAAGTTGAAGACATGTGGTCCTGAATGTTAGAACAAGTATAGCCTGGCTGTTGTGATTATATATCATGTAGTTGTACAAAGAACCGTGTAGATCCTGCAACGAGCTCAAGAGATAGACACCGGCGGCCTGCCCTTTAATCAAACTTGGAAAGGGACATTCTTACGATCTTTTCAACCTACCGAACAGTGAACTTTAATCACATGTGTTCCCAGAAAACGGGCCGAAGGCATTGTGGTCACCAGTGGTACGTGGGCGGCCGCAAGATACTATGTTGATTTTATCTTGCGACGCCTTGCGTGCGGCCATTAGTGACGAAGTTCCATACCCATCACGGAAGCGGGCTAACCTATGAGTTTATCGCCAAGTGGCTACTTGGAAGACAAGTAAGGTTCAACTCAAACAACAAATGAATAAAGACGAGTGGATATAAAGGTGTTTGAATACATCCGCTCTTTTTTCCTTCTCTCTCAAGTGAATGATACTTGTTTTGCCTGTAAAAATTTGACCAACATCGCTTCTATCGATTGTTTTCCAAACGGCGATCCAGCTTGGCTGCAGGTTCTTAAATGGGTTGCGTGAAGAGTCACGCTTGTGATATGAACGAGGAAGTACCTCAAGGCTTGGAGATAGAGTCATCAGACCTTCCTGATGAGCGAAAAGGGTAAACCTTCCATCTAATGTAGTGTTCGTCTCTTGTAGAAATGGAATGTCCGTAACTTGATCCCGCTGCTCAGAGAGTGAGTTGATGATGGGTATGGAAAAGCGACCAAACCTACACCTACCAATGCATGCAAGGCCTCTTTCGCTCCTCTAAGCTGCTACATAAATCCCGGCTCCCGGTCGGTTTCTAGGTAACAATTAGCATTTCCGAACGCCTTTATGCGTCTCTCTTGCTATACTGAGAGACCATTCAGGAACGGGGCACCAGAATTGCTTCGGTGATTCAAATGTGCTCGCATATTGACATCTAGGAGCTCATTTAGGGACTCCGGCTCCCTCAAACTAACACGATAATAAATATAGAAGCTATGATGAGAGAGGGACCCAATTCTTATCACATATGTGATACTCGATGTTTAGAATATTGGCCGATCTCCCTGTACTTGCAATTCACACACCTCTACTATCCTGTGTTTCGATATGTTCGTATACTTTCACGGCCTCATAATGATATTCTGAGCTGACTAGTACAGGACATTATACATCACCTGTTCACCCAACTTCAATGCTACTTCAGAAGACCTAGGCTGTCCTGTGACGAACTCCTGATGTTCTTCGTCTCTTCAGCGTTTTGCGGCCAAGAAGCGGAAGATCGCAGAACATGAGTTTAACACTTTAGAAGCGAACCACTGCGGGGACGAATTACATCAATTATACCAGTTTCGCATATTATCCAGTCTATGATGGGAACGATTCCAAGACGTACTGGATATCTTCACAGCATGTATGCACGAAACGAACCAGCTTACTCTTTCACATCATTCTTCAATTTTGCCATGGGACAGAAGTCTTAAACAACATAGGGATTGAAGCAATACCCAGTACACTAGATCGCTGCTTCGCCTCCCATTAATTAGGAGGCCTTGACGTCCGAGTTTGCTCTCATGTCTTTCTACCGACTCTTATTTTCCCTCGGGACATTATAAAGAGTTTTGACCCTTGGCGACATGCTCATCATTCGAGATACATGTCATCCTCGAAGCCTTGCTGGCCTGTCTAATATGCGCAAAATAATCACGAGCCATACTTATCCTCGTATGAAGTACAGTATGCAGAATCATTGTGTTTGAGACTCATTCATAGAGTAACTGTCAAGTATCTTGTGCGATCTCTGGTGTCCTCATCGTATTGACATGACCGAATGCTCAGTTCTTGTTCTCCTCTAGGACGAATAAGCTAATACAATTACGATACATTCTTCACATGGTCAAGTTGTATATATATTTCCGGTTGTGTACGGACTTCTGAGCCGATGAGTGCTACCGAGGCAGACTGTCTGTCGTAGGTTTTCGTAAAGAAATATGAGGTTAAAGTGAATATGAACTATTGATATACCCGTAACTACTTTCGACACTCGAGGAAGAACTTTAATACGCTGCAAGACTTAATCTAAAAACCATGTGTTCGTTGCCGTTGAGACAACTAGCGAGGCTTTTCATCAATAATCTCGTCAAGGTTAGGAGTCGACGTTTGTCGAATATCACTACTCATATCATAGTCAACTGGTTTTTCCCCGCAGATAAAAACACATCGAGGGAACTTAGCATAGCGGATCGACATACTGAGCAATAAAGCAAGCCTAGCCGAAGTTCCATTCCCTGAATAGTAACGTCTCCGGATAAGGGATATCCTTTTCTTCTCGTGGCTTTACTCGTTGTCAGGCGTTATTCTACACTGAATACGGCTCTCTAGCGAAGACGTAGGGAAACTAGGGGGATATTTTCTAGACTAACCGCCTAAAGGTTGGTAAACTGATTGTGGGTGAACGCCTACAGGTGTTTTCACAATGGTATTTGCCACAACACTAGCTCTTTTCCGCAATTTTCGTATCCAACGTAAAGGCGAGAATCAATGAATATCAAGGAGCTGGCATCAAGACCTTGAAACGTAAGTCGAGGTCTGAGGGTAATATGACTACTCACTGACTCAGACAGGGCGAACTGGCCATCAGCATGCTATACGTAGTATGATTCATAATTTCATCTTAGTATTCCTTTCCAACTCTTTCTTCTTATGTTATGCATGTCTACTGTTGGTCTTTCTTTCTTTCACCCTCTTCTTCAAATAAGCGAAGCAAGGCCTAAATTCCTGCTTGGTAGTGTATGAACAACGATGAAGCTGCTTATAGATGCACGCGCGATGGACATCATCTCCGCCCTACCCTTGGCTTGGCCACGAGTTGAGAGCTTTATGTTATTGTACCCAACGGCAGATACAATCGAGCTTATCATCTAGGTTTCCCATGCCGGCCAGTCTTGACAGCGTTTGAGTTGCAGTTCGGTGGGCAACCTGAGCTTCGAGTCACGAATATCTTGAAACCTTCATACGCCCGATCTTTCCCCTGACGTCATGCAAACTGCTTCAATACCGAATCGATTTGGTAGAAACTCTTGCAATTATTTTCTGATATGGGAGGTCAAGCTCACATGTCTTTATTCTTCAGACGATATCGTGTTTTGGTACCGGCTATTTGACATTTCAATTACTCAGCACCAGTAACGATCGTCAACTTTGATTGATCTTACCGAACAACGCGCCGTTGGGGAGCTGTGGTCAAAGAGGCTCAAGTTACCGTCAAGACCATTGACGTCAACTGGGACAATAATCTTGCGTTGGACATTGCGCATATGATGCCGGTGGTAGCACAGGTAGTGGGAGTGAGAAGCCTTCTTCTCCCCCGGTGGCCAGAACCTTGATGAGAATACAATGAAAACTCACAATTCTAATTAATAAATTAAAACATCGAGTTTAATTTCGAACTGTGCGAACTACACAACAAAGCAACTTGGGTAACGATTTTCATTTCTTTAGACGGCTTTGCAGCCTAATTATCCCATTGGTTCCGAGCCAGGCGAATCAATTCATGGATCGGGCGAAAACATGAAGTCCATAGAGTATAGACCCACCTTTCCGTGCCCACCCCCCTTCCGTGCCCCTTCATGAAGATGACCCTACGGCTTAAGACCGGAATTGTGCCACGAAAAATGCTATAAATTACTAGCTAAGCCTGGAATTGACCTATTATTAATTCCTAAGTTAATCTAGCTACTTATAATAATATGTTTTCCGGTGGTTATTGCTTGTGAGGCTTCTTTTGTGGTATTTCTGTAGGGGACTTTGGCTGTGCCTTTTAAATCTCCTTACAAGTAGGAAATCAAGCTAAAAAATTAAATTTGACTGCTTTCTTCCCTATATACTTAGATAAAGCTATTTTAAGCTTTAAATGCGTATTTTTCGCCTTCAATTCGGCGTTTTAGGTGTTATAGAGATTAATAAAGTCACCCGTTTTATCGGCCAACACTTAAGAGTTGCGATTATTAATATTGAGGGTGTTTCTATGCAGTCTGAGCTGCTTTAGAAGCTCCTTCTTGCTCTTCGGCATATAGGGAATGTCAGGATATGCTATTTTCTTCTTTTTTAGTATTATTAGGGGCGATTCTGCCTGTGGAGGCTGCTTAGTAATAATAACTTATACTAATAGCCTTTCTATATTAACTGGCCAAATTCCTATATTTTAAAAACCTCCTCGGATGTTATCCTTGTTTACAGCTTCATCTGAAGCTATTTTATAGTTCTATAAAAAGCATTGTTTTTAAATAGGAGCGCTTATTATAAATGACATATATTTCTTAGCCTCCTGCTAGAATCTGGTCTTTAACAGGCCGAAAATACTAATATTAAGCGGCTATATGATGTGTGAGCTGTGTGGGGGCAAGTAGATGACTTGAACTTGATTAAATAGAGCTTTATACTAGAAATAGAGTGATATATATGCTTTAAAGCTATCTATAAGCAGTATCCTCCACTGTGATAGCTTTTCAGGCTTGGTTTCCTTTAAGAATATATATTCTAACCACTTATCGCAGATCCGGCTATTTGCCTACCTAGTTAGCAAATAATTATATGCCTAGTTAGGAAAATGCTTATAAAACTACTGCCCTTAAAGGTTATTTCCAGTATAGATAATATAAGGCATAAGGTGTCTTCCTAAAGCATTAATAGCCTTTATAATCAAGATCTAGTTGTGATAATTGCTCTCTATAACCATCGCGGTGCGAGTTAGAGAGCTTCTAGTAACTTTCCTAGCTCTAGTTATCCCCTTAGTTATCCTATATTAGTCTATATTATATAGCCAGTCAGAGCTAATATTCTTTTTAACTAGCTACTGCACTAGCAACTTATACTAAGGTCAGATAACTTTAAGAGTAGTCGCATTTAAATAAGCAGCTTTAAGAGATATAAATAGCTTTATTTTAACCTTAGGGTAATAGTTTAGGAAGTATAATACCTAGTAGTAGCCGATAGGGATGTTATTGTTTTCTGGGTCCGCGATCTCCTATGCCACCTTATATATCTCACGCTGCGATAGGCTTTAGCCGGCTATTTCTTCTGCTAGTATGAAATTGACTAATAGGCTCTCTTGATTTAGGGATAATTAGAAGTTGTTTTCTTATGCCTTTATTGCGTTTTTTGCGCCTTTTTATTAGTCTTATATTATTAACGCAGGAATACCATACTCTTGCGAGAGCTTTTGAATTAGCTGCCCTTCTTCTAATTTTTTAAGGATTTCGGCTATATAGGCCTCACGCTCTTTCTTTAAAGGCTTTATAGTGAAAATTTCAAGTTAAAATAAAATTCTTTAGCAAAGATATGAAGGAGTGTTAATGTTGTTTACTTTCATATCGCGTCGCGTGGTGGGGCACGGAAGGGGGGTGGGCATGGAAAGGTGGGTCTATACTCTAAATGGCTTAAGAGATGAGCACAATTTGGCAGCTCGGACTGGAATATTTGGTTGTTGTCGTCCCTTTGCTATCTAGAAGCCAGTGAAACGCAGCCCATCGATTCGACTGTTTGCTTCCGAGTGGCGAGCTCCAATCGTTATATAGGCAGTTGCGGTTCCTGAGAGAACACACGAGCGGAGACAGAAGTCTAATATAGCGCCGTCTCTTGGCCCTAACTTCCCGTTGGTAATCTGAACCAGGAAGAGAGGCCGTGGCTTTCTAACGGCACCGTCCGTGGAACCGTAGGGGTGCTGGAAGCCGTAAAGTGTGTGCTGGTTTTTCCTGCTGTTGGTCGCTCCCACAGATATAAGATATACTTCAAGTTATAGTATAGTGATTTGACCACAAGAGGTGTCTGTTTGGACACCAATCCCGGCCCCACGACTATGCAATAGATGGTCTTGGAGATTCTTGGTGTAAGATATCATGGGCAGGGCCGGTAAAGTGCGAAGAAACGCGATGTTCAGGGATCCAGGCAGGATCTCGGAGACTAAATACACCTATGAACGGGTCACTGCATCTACTTCTTGTCTGTTCGGTACCATTGTTTTATTTGTGGTGAATGATTAGTGTTTTCCTTTGCTTCCTGTTGCTGCCTGCAGTCGCAGCCTCATCTCGTCAAACCACATAACACACACAAGCTGCTTATGTGTGTGTGCCCGTCACTAGACAAGTGATGATGCTTTACTATATTTTTTGTTCAGTTGCTCAGGTGTGACTTGGAAAACGGGGCTTGTTTGCCTATGTACAAATAGTTTGGCTAGATTCGTCTTTCTTTTTCCGAGACGTGCTGTCGTTCTAAACCCATGATAAAGCATCTTTGAGAGAATGCAGCTGAAACGTGCATGTCCCTACCCTTCGCAGGATCATACAAGATGATGGACCGTCAAAAGGGGCACGCTTCCGCAAATAACATCGTTGCTCCTTAGTAGGCTGACCGACGTTCACCTTCACATTCCTCTCGATACTTTGTTCAGGAGGTGAAAACCCATGGCAGGTGAAGCCGTCCAAAGGCGGGCCCTGTACACGTATGAACAGTGCCAAGGAGAAACAAGTTTAGATTAGATACCAAGCACAGCATAGGTAGGCGCAAAGAACTTTTAATTAAGACTACTTAAAACTACTTCAATCAACTAGTGTACGGATTTTACTTCTTTCGTGTGAAGGTGCTTATCGTTCTCCAGGTGAGCGGCCACCTCGTTGTTTCGCTGTGACTTATCAATGGACTTGACACTCAACGCCGCGGCAATAGCGACAATTCCGAATGCAATCGCAACAAGATACACTAGACGGTACGACTTGGAATTGGACACCAGGACGGCTTGCTTCACTGCTGCGATAGTCGAGTTGCTGATGCCCTCCACGGCGCTGTACGCGAGGGGCTTGTTCAGCTGAGCAGCCTTGAGGAGAGCAGGAATCGACCCGCTAAAGCCGGTTGCATTGGCAGCGCTGGCCACTTGGTCGGGCAGAAATTTGTTGAATTGGTTCGTCTGGATGGAGGTATAGATAGCCGTGGCTACTGCGCCGCCGATGAGGCGGAATGTGCTGATGAGACCGACAGCAATACCGATATCTTGCTGGTTCTCGAGATGAAGCGACACCATGCCGAAGGAGAGCGGCGATGGGGGCAGGTTCACTGAGGAGACTGCAATGACCGTCCCGATGGCTTGCGCCTTGTCCTTGAGACCGACCGAGGAGAGAGACCCAATAAGTGCGGTCTGGATGACGATGCAGCCGACTAGTTGCCACTTCTCGTGCTTGATCCAGGGCATCAAGCCGACGCAGTACCAGCCTGCGATGATGGTACCAAAGGATACCATGGTGGCGTAGACGCCGCGGATGATTGGCTTATCCACGGGAACCCAAAGGAGGCCAGATTGACGAGGCCAGATGACGTTCAAGCTGTAGTATAGCACTGCGATTTGTTAGCATGGATGGCCGAGCCTGGAGACTTTGGAGAAAAGAGAGACTTACTGCCGGCGACAAAGCAGACAACAAGGAAAGCCGTGAATCGGCGCCACTCCTTGAACAGATGCGGCGGAAGCATGGGATATGGCAGAGGCATGAGGACCTCCCAGAAACCGAGCGAGATGAAGCACACGAAGGAGACGACGATGGGTCCGATGATCCAGGCACTGTCCCACGGATGAATGCCGTTGCCCCAGTTCAGGGCGAGCAACAGGAGCAGGCAGCCGCCGGTGAAAAGGATGAGGCCGACATAGTCAATCTCCTTTATTAGCTGCCACTTGCTCTTGTGGTCCTCTTGATGCTTCGTCTCAAAGGTCGGCGGGTGGTAGAAGAAGAAGAGCATGATGAGGGTGACGACTTCCCAAGCGAAGCACCACCAGTAGCACGCCCGCCAGCCCGGCTTGGTATACGCGATGAAGACGTATCCGAGGAGGGGCGACATGGAGGAGAAATGGTTGGCGAGAATCATGAAGCCTGCGGTACAAGTACATTAGCCATCCGGTTCGCTGGAGCAGGTTTCTCTTCAAAGGCTTACCAAGAGTCTGAAAACGGTATTTGTTTGGCACCAGCTCCTGAGCGCAGGCAAAACACATCTCTTGGAAACCACCGCCGACACCGAAGATGATGCCGCTTACGATCATCTGGTTAATGGACTGGCCCGTCGCGCCGACCAAGGCGCCGACGGCGGCAGCGAAGGCTCCGAACATGAGGAACCATCGTCGCCCGATGATATCAGAGAGACGGCCGCCCACGCTGACGATGACAGCTGCACCCAAGTTCCAACTGCGGAGGGTTAGTACCGAACTTACGATTCCAGGATTCAGACGTGAGGCTTACCAGATGGCAATCCAGGGATAACGAGCGTCGGGGCCGAGATCTGCGTTGATGTAGGATAGGACCGTCGAGGGCCTGATAGGACTGATTAGCTCGTGTTCACGCTCCGAGCTGGAGGCTTAGCCTCGACTTGAATATCACGCATTCATGGGACAGACTTACATGAGCAGGGTGAACAGGTACGACTCATACATGAGGATGAGCGACAGCACTGCTAATTTGGTTTTGAGCGTGATCTCGCCATCTTCCTCGATGGCCAAAGATGCGTTCTCCGGGTCGACGTGCTTTCTATCCAGCTCCTCACGGTGCTCGGTGAACTCCTCCTTGGCTAAGTCGTCCGTCATGGTGAGGGTTGTGATGGGTTGGCAAGGGGTACCTCAATGCTTGATGCCGGTCGGCAGAGGCACAGCGATTGAGACGAGTGGCTAATGATAGAGGTTGCCAATAGAGGTGCAATTCGGGCAATTATAACCACGGCCAGCCTTGGAGGAGGGAAACTTGCGCCAGAGCCTTGATTTCTCCGTTCAGGCAAAGCGATGCAGAGGCGACGCTGCGTGGGTCTTGGATGGATCTTGAAGGGATCATGGAGGGATCTTATATTTAATGTGCCTTCATAAGTAGGTGAGATAACGATAACCTCCTTGCGTCCCTACGCTCCTCCTTCACGCGTGACGAATAACGTCTTTAGCAGCTCATTAGCCATCTTCCCCAGACCCGCTTGCGGCGTCGACCAAGACCCCCCACACTCTTTCATCCATCCATTACTGTACATGTACATGTAGTAAATGCCACTAACAAAGTCGTAAAGTCCGGGGGATCTCCAGGGAACCGCCATGTCGTCTTTGCGGACTCCCGCTCCGGCTGGAACTTGTTACCCCATGGGAAATACCCCATGGGAAATACCCCATGGGTAACACTGCGGGGTGCATGCAATTTTCATCCCGGCCGAGTCGTGGGAGAAGTCGAGGACAAAACCTTCAGGGGTCACGGGTATCCGAGCGCGAAGGCGAAGACCTGTGAATCATTAGAGCCGACGCTGCATGGCCAAGACTCAAGACTCGCGCTCTCGTTGGTCGCCCTGCAGATCGACACCCTTGAACGGCTTCGCGCTGGCTGCAAGCTCCTCGCTAGCAGGGGGATTAATGCTGGGCGCACTGCAGAATCACAGAGACGGGTGTGGGAGGGGATTGAAGCCCGTTCCCCAAGGAGCGTGTTGCATGGTATTTGCATCTCGGTTCCGACGGAACGGTACGGAGTTGCAAGGTCGTGAGGTTCCATGCCTCAAGGTGCATGCCGATGGATGCCATCTTCCACCTCCTCAGCTGTCGAGCCGCGGTTGCAGGATGAGGTCGTCCGCGATAGTGAGGGAGCCGTGTTTTCGTATCGTGGCCTCGTCCACGCGCGAGATGTCACGATACCATGGAAAGTCCGCTGCCTCAGACTCTCGCTGTGATAGGTAGCAGGTATCAATCGCAGCCATGCCGAGCCACACCATCTACCGGTCGCCGTATCCCAAACTCCATGTACCCGTCAACCAGAGCGTCACTGAGTTTCTCCTCCAGAGCGACCCCGACGATGCACACCCGGACAAGGTAATCTTAAGTGACTTTGACGACCCGAGCCGTCAGCTCACCTATGGAGGACTGCGTCACGATGCCGCCCGAGACGCTGCGATATTAAGGACCAAGCATAGCCTGACGGAGGGCGACGTCGTATGTATATACGCGCAGAACTCGGTGGACTGGGTGTCCCTGGCTCACGGCGTGTTGTGGGCTGGGGGATGTTTCTGGTATGTTGGCTGGATTTGTCGTGTAGCGGAGGCGATGAGCTGAGATGAAGTACATGTAGTGGCATCAACCCGTTGGCAACGAGCTTCGAGCTGGTGCATTATTTCGAGGTGGCATCTCCAACCATCGTGGCCGTCGAGACGAGCTTATTACCCAATGTGCTTGAGGCCATGAAGAGCCTCAAGTTCAACCCCAAAGTGATTGTGCTAGAAGAGCCATTGAACACGGTTCCGAACGACTACCCTGCTGTGAGTTCAGTACATGTAACTTCAATCTCGAAATAGTCCCGTGTATGTTGATTATTGAAGTATCCCCGCGACTTCGACCGCAACGGCACCTCGCCCATAAAGCCGTTTTCCTTGGCTTCATCAGACAACCGCGACCGACCGGCCGGCATGTGCTTCAGCTCAGGCACTTCAGGCAAGCCCAAAGGCGTCGTCTTCTCGCACCACAACCTGATCGCGCAGCTTCTGTCCATCCGGGCGACGAATCCCTTTGTACACAACGGCCACATGCGGGAAGTCTTCTTCCCCTCGTTTGCCCACGTCTACGGTATCGTCTCGGCCGTCCTCCTCCCGGCCTGGGTAGGGTCCTATGTGCAGGCGATGCAGAAGTTCAACTACCTCGCATACCTCGAGCGATGCGCCGAGATCCGAGCGACAGTTCTTAGGCTCGTACCTGCGGCGGCAGTGAGGATGACCAAGGATGCCGCTGTGAAACGCCTGGACCTGAGCAGTGCGCAGACGGCCATGTGCTCGGGCGCCGCTTTGTCGGATGAGGTCGTGGACGGCTTGAGGAGCATGCTTGCCCCTGGCGCGGGAGTCCTCAACGGTTACGGCATGAGCGAAGCGACGGTCAGTCTTCTACGAGAAGTCCGGCGGGAAAAGGGAGCGAGTGTTGGACGGCCGGCCGCTGGCGTGTCGATACGTATTGTCGACGACAATTACGAGGATGTCGAACCAGGAATGGACGGCGAGTGTCTAGTTCAGGGCCCAACCGTCTTCATGGAGTACAAAGGCAATCCGGCGGAAACGCTGCAGGCCAAGAAAGACGGCTGGCTCCGCTCCGGCGATGTCGTCCGTGCCGATGAAGACGGTTTCATCTACCTCACCGGCCGCAAGAAGGAGTTGATCAAGTTCAAGGGCAACCAGATCGCCCCGGCGGAGCTCGAGGCCGTGCTGCTCCTGCACCCGGCCGTCTCGGATGCGGGCGTCTGCGGCGTCTACGACAAGGCGCTCGACACGGAGCTCGCCGTCGGGTTCGTGACAATGGAGCCGATGGTGCCGCTGGACGGGCGGGCAGCGGCGCTAGAGGAGATACGGGCCTTTGTGAATGAAAAGGTGGCGCCTTACAAGAGGTTCAGAGAGGCACTATTTTCCTTGGAGACGTTGCCGAAGAACACGTCTGGGAAGTTACTTCGGCGGGTCTTGGTGGCGAAGGCGACGGAGTTGAGGAGCAGGCAGCAAAAATTGTAGATGGAGCCAAGGATGAGTGAAGCAATGTTATTGTTTTAACAAACCTCACTGGATATTGTCACGATCGTAGTGCCTGGAGCAAGGCTGTTGTGAAGTATATGTATAAAGTTTAGAAATCTACCTCAAATTCGACGTTTCCATAATACCGTTATTAGATGCACCCGGGTCAGTCCACAATCAAACGCTCTTCGTGAATGACGTCCTCGGCCTTTGGCATCTCGTTTTTGAGTCTCACATCGCAAATCTCACAAACCTTTATTGCGATGTCATACGCTGCCGTTAGATGCTCCTCGGTCCCGCCGTTCCTGATAGTCCCTCTCATGTGCCAGGCGACCTCGGCGGTCACATCCATCGGAACCAACGTCGCAATGTTTAGTTGCGAGGTTGTGATGGCATCGAGAACAGACGTATCAGACTGGTAGTAGCCGTAGATGTACGTGACGACCAGAGTACGCAGGTCAGGCCAATATGTGTCCATGGTGCTTAGGAAGGGGTCGAGGTCTGCGCGGAAGATGTTGCGCATGTATTCTATACCGCGCTCGTCTGTCTCGGCTGGCACCGTGATATGGTTCCTGACCGACGACGTCTCGTTAGATGCGGCGGATGGAAGGGCTTTGATGAGGGCGCGGAAGGCGTTGATGACGCGGGGAATGCCGTAGATGATGCCCGTTTTTAAGAGGCCCTCTACATGTAAGATGCATCAGCACATCGGTAATCTCATATTTGGATCGTGTGAAACAACAACCTTTGATTCTTTTCAAGACGTGTCTATGGTACCCGACGTCCTCTTGGCGGTTCTTGATGGCCTCGGTGAAGACGTCAGCGACATACTGTCCCTTGTTACTGGCTGCAAATGCACAGGCCTGTGAGACATGTAAGTCTATGCAACATGAGACAACATAAAGTCAAGTCGACTTCGTTACATCAGGCATTTTACCACAATGCAATACCAAGTGTCTTCTAGATCGGTCCCGACGTAGTGCTCGTGCAACGTCGCGATATAGAGCCGCGCAGCTTCATCCATTGTTCCAGACTCGGATATCCTGGTGCCTGCAGCTTCATTCAATGTTCCAGACTCGGATATCCTGGTGCCTGCAACTTCATTCAATGTTCCAGACTCGGGAATCCTGTTGCCTGTCTGCTAGTTTTGCACGCCTATCAATGATGTTACATACATGAAGGTGGCAAGGGTAAAATGTAGTCAAAGTTAAAGGAGTTGAGTCAAGAATAGGGTTGTGATAGTCGATGACACTGGGCTGCAATAGTATTGGATAGTGAAGGCTATTGCCGTGGTCTAGACTACATGTACTAGTAGATCCAGTCTTAGACCTCGGGCTTAGGAGGGTACACTACTACATTACCTTGGTACTGTACCCTGAGTGTTCGGTGTCTAAGGAGCAAGATCCGACGGAGACGCTTATGCGTGGCGTGAAGATGCATCGATGGATACATGTAGATCCCATACCACAATGATGCCTGGAAATAGTTAGTATTTAGTGACGAGCATGTACAGTTGCTTTTTGCGGTGTGATATTGTGATACAGTTCCATCCCTGTGTGGTCGAATATTTCGTATCTGCTAGTAGAAGTACTCACTTACTTACATGAGGTGTACATTACATTACATGTGCATAGATGAATATACGGTCGGGGGACACATGCATGGAAATCTGTTAACATGTGCATTTACATGTCCACATCCAATGTTACTGCCTTGCAT
This sequence comes from Stylonectria norvegica, assembly GCA_014621405.1. Taxonomy (NCBI): domain Eukaryota; kingdom Fungi; phylum Ascomycota; class Sordariomycetes; order Hypocreales; family Nectriaceae; genus Stylonectria; species Stylonectria norvegica. The sequence goes on from JAANBC010000002.1 coordinate 222,679, forward strand.
TATGGTGCCTCGGGGAGAAACATGAGCAGCTGACGGTGAGATTGCAGCCTAGGGGCTAAATACGATGGAAATTCCGCAGGCGAGACAAGTCACTCTGGTGACATTCTGCTCTTCTCCTACGTTCCTCAAGTGCCCCCGAGATGCATTGTAGATCCATGAAAGGTTCGTGATGGGGGCGCCACGGTAGACCAGCCGTGTCTGAGCGTTCTCCGCGGATGGCTCCCGAACCTCCGCCAGCTCCAGCGCAGTGGCCGGGGATCCCTGTAGCGCTGAAGTAGCGCGTCCTAATGCCCTGTAACGAGGCTAGCGACCCCGCGTCTCCCGGCCACGGCGGGCTTGTGGGCACGTAACAATGCCGTAGTCTAATGGAAGGTAGTTGCCCCACGGGGAGGCCCACGGGGCCCCTTCAAGACCCCCCCGGGGCCCCATTCCCTGTCCCTCCAGCCCTCCACCTCCCGGTCCATTAGGTTCGGTTCCCGTCAAGCTCGCCCATCCTTCCACCGAGTCCACTCTGGCACTTCTAGACTCTAGTCCCTCTGCCCTGGAGTGATGAGCGATGCCCCCCGCCTCTCTCCACTGCGAGTCACCGCACGAGTCACCACCATATGCAGTCACCACCACCATGGCCCCGTCGACCATCGCGAGCACCATCAACGGCGATGATTCAGCGGCAGCTTCGGCAGCTTCAGGTACGGCGCCCTCGCCAACGCCCTCGCAGACGCCCTCGCAGACGCCTTCGCAGCGTGAGCAGGAGCTCCAGCGTAAGCGTGCCCGCGACCGCAAGTCGCAGCAGGCCATGCGCGACCGCAACAAGTGGACAATCCAGACGCTGAGCGACCAGGTCGCCTATCTGTCTAGCTCGCTCGAGGAGCGCACCCGCGATATTGGTGCTCTCGAGGCTAAGATGTGCTTCCTCGAGAGCGAGAACGCCCAGCTGCGCACCCAGAATGCCGCCCTGCAGCTGAGTCTCATGGGCCGCGATGGCCTCGACGACGAGACTCTCTCCGGCTGCAGTCCTGGCGTCCGCAGCACCACCAGTAGCCTGCAGTCGGCTCTCTGGGAGATGCATCCAAAGAACAGTCCCCCGAGCTGCATGGCCGACAACATATTGCAGGGCTTTGTCGATAACATCAGGGCCGAGGGCGTCTTCCACCCGTCCTCGCCTGGTGAGCGGGCGTCCAAGTATCCCTTGCGCCCTAATCTGTGCAGTCTTCTCGATAAGAAGAAACGCTCCGACGACAAAATCAGCAACGTTGTGGCTGATGTTCTGAGGACGTATGCCGAGATCGAGGGTCTCCCCAAGCAGGTAGCCGTCTTCTACATCATGGCCACACTGCTCAAGGCACGTCAAGTCACGTCAACATTCCTGTCTCTCTGTAGTGCCTTGGCTAATTAACCTGCTGTAACAGTGGATGGTCCTTCTTGACAAGCAGAGCTGGGATCTGATGCCTGACTGGCTACGTCCTGTTCCCAGTCAACTCAGCGTACCGCATTCGGCGTGGATTGACCGTATTCCCTGGTAAGTCCTTGATGTCTATCTTTAATACCTGCGCGTCCGTTGACAAGACTCAAGGCCGCGCGCTCGCGCATGGCTCATCGCACACCCTGAAACGACGCTGGATGATTTCGCAGCTCCTTACAGCACAGGCTTCAAAATTAATTGGCCCTATGATCCTTCAAGTGTCTTGTTGGCTGCGTCCATCAACGGCAAGGGGACGGCCGAAATTGCCATCAACCCAGTATTTGAGGAGCACATCCGCCAACTCAGGCACTGGACAGTCGGGGAGACTTTTCGAAGCAAGTTCCCCGAACTAACCCAGCTTATTGACCTAGACTCTGGTCAAAACGTGGCAGTTGAGACGCCCTCCTATCAAGTCGCGACTCCTTCCTACAGCACTGCGCAACAATCTCCACCTTGAAAGGATACGAGCAGCCCCTTTTGAGCTTCTCGAAAGCTACAACCTTTGAGCCGTTGCAATATGCAGTGGAATTATCGACGTCATGCGTGCCTTGCACTGAATCATCAGTGCGGGGAAGCTCGGCTCCGCCTTGAAGACCACGGACCGGAGATCGGTAACCGGGCCAGCCCCGTACGGAGCTTGCCCCTGTTAACTACCGGTAGTGGGCCGTGAACACGGTAATTCGGCGGGAAGCGAGCAAAATCTTGCGGGGCCCCCATGCAACAAAGTTGACAGCTGCAGTCTTGCCGTGGAGTTTCACTCAGGGACGCTGTTAGTTCTCTCCGACCAAGACTGTGCCCATGACTTGAAAGCTCGACTCGCCTGAACAAAAGGTACGGGCTTAGATCCAACTCTCAACCTCAGCCTATAATCTCGTGTTAAGGTACACCTGAACTTCACCGAACCCCCTATATCGTATCTCAAAATGGCCTCTCAAGACCAACCCCGTCGGCCTATTCGCATTGGCGGCGCGTCTGGAGGCTTCACGGACCGTGTTGCAGCCATTTCGAGGCTTGCAAATGATCCCAGCGTCGATGCTATTGTTGGCGACTGGCTTTCCGAGAATGTCATGACTGGCTATGGCGCGGGCAAGGCTCGCCAGGACTCGTCTGTGGCTTCGCTCTCACTAGATGAGCGTCGGCGGACAGCCATGTACGCCAGTACCTTTCTGCAATGTTTTGAACCGGCAATCCCCAATATTGTGAAAAATGGGGCCAAGTTGGCAGTCAACGCTGGTGCGAGTGATACAGAGCTCCTCGCCCAGGTTGTTGACGATATGGTGAAGAGGGCTGGATATAGTCTGAAGGTCGTATGGGTGGAGGGAGATGACGTTACAGCGCCGTTCAAAGCCATGATTGCCGACGGCCATGTGTTCAAAAGTGTGACCGATGGCCAAACACTAAACGAGTGGGGACACGAACCGCTTTCTGCACAAGCCTATCTAGGAAGTCTTGGAATAACAGAGGCTCTAAGACAAGGTGCAGACATTGTGATATGTGGCCGGTAAGTCAACAATGCGTGGCTTCGCGCGCTCTCATCCTAATAGCAGTAGGGTTTCCGATGCGGCCCCAACCATAGGCCTTGCTGCGTGGTGGCATGGCTGGAAAGCAGATCAATTTGACGAACTCGCTGGTGCCCTTATAGCCGGGCACTTGATTGAATGCTCTGCTTTTGTCACAGGAGGCTACTATAGTCGTTTCAAGGACTTGATGAAGGCCAAGAAGCACCTAGGTCTGGGATTTCCCATCGCTGAAGTATTTGGAAACGGCGAGTGTAATATCACCAAGGAAGACAACTCGAATGGCATAGTCAATGTCGAAACCGTGACGTCTCAGTTAGTGTACGAGATCTCTGGGCCGCTGTACTACAACTCCGACGTCGTTGCAGATATTCACAACATCCAATTGACACCACAAGGCGAGGACGTCGTCCGTGTCTCGGGCGTGAAAGGATTGCCCCCTCCCGCAACCACACGCTTGGGCGTCACGGCGCACGGCGGCTATCAGGCCGAATGGCACTTTTACCTTGTAGGTCTAGACATAGAGGAGAAATGTCAGTGGATGGAGGAGCAAGCCCGCCACGCCATCGGAGAGGAACTCATCCAACAGTTCACCATGTTGAGATTTCATTGTCACGGTACTAGCCCTGCAAACCCCGTCAATCAGGAGATTGCCACTGTCGACTTTCGCATCTTTGCTCAAGCGAAGCGGGAAGAACTATTCGATGGAAGCGCGCCCGATGGGTTTGCCAGGAAGCTCTACGAGACTGTGTTGCAATCATGTCCCGTAAGTCAATGCCACTCTGGCTATCTATGTCTGGGACTAACACAAGCATTCTAGGGTGTCTCTCGACCGAACGATCTAAGGCAATCCGCGCCCAAAAGCTATTGGGAATACTTTGTGACCCTCATCCCCCAAAGTGCCTGCAATCATCAAGTCCACCTCCTCTTCGGCGACAAGTCAACTACGCCCATCGCACTGCCACCAGTGACCAAAGACCACGGTACACAAGAATCATACGACGCCAGGAATCCTCGACCCCTCGACTCTTTTGGACCAACCGTGGAAGCCCCGCTGGGCTGGGTTGTGCTATCACGATCCGGCGACAAAGCCTCGGATGCCAACGTCGGCCTCTTCGTCCCCGACGACGAGCAGTGGGAGTGGCTACGGGCGTTCCTCACAATCGACAAATTGAAAGAGCTTTTGGGAGCCCATGAGTACAGCGGTGGACGCATAGATAGATTTGAGCTGGGCAACATCCGTGCTGTGCACTTCCTGCTCAAGAACCATTTGGATCGAGGATACAATTCTGGCAGCAAGCTTGACACGCTCGCAAAGAACCTGGGAGAGTATCTGAGGGCTAAATATGTTCCCCTCCCAAAGAAGTTCCTGGAAAACGGGCATTTGTAGTCGGTAGGCTTAGTCAATACCTAAAACGATACAGAATTGGACATCTGAAATTTGTACTTCATGTCTGTTGCTCACCACCGTTAGCCACCCACGTGTCGTGAAATGTATATCCTGCAGACGCATCCATCGGCTATGAGTATCACTAAAACATGCGGGGAAACCAGTCCGGAAATCGGTTGCCGTAGGCAATTCGGGGCTTTAAGTATGAACCTTTCCGCAGCCTGTGGTCGGGTAATTCGAGCGCGAAGCAAACGATCCAACTACAGCCTCGAGACTTACACTGCCTGATCAAATCTGCTCATTCAACTGCAAGACTCCTACCCGAACAAGTACAATCATGGCGTCAAATACACAGTTCAAAGATAAAGTCATTGCGGTGACCGGTGCAGCATCAGGCATCGCCCTCGCCACAGCAAAGCTCCTCGCCAGCCGCGGCGCCACTCTCTCGCTCGCCGACGTGGCCAAAGAGGGCCTCGAGAAGGCGAAGAAAGACATCGAGGCTGAGTACAAGACCAAGGTCCTCATCTACACGCTCGACGTGCGGAAATACGACCAGGTCGAGGAATGGATCGCCGAGACGGTCAAGCAGTTCGGCCGCCTCGACGGCGCCGCTAACCTCGCGGGCGTCGTCCCCAAGAGCATCGCCGGCGACAACGGCAAGATCGAGCATCAGGACTTCGCCGAGTGGGAGTTCATCATGGGCGTCAATACCACGGGGCTGATGCACTGCATGAAGGCTCAGCTACAGCGCATGACGGATCACGGCAGCGTCGTCAACGCCAGCTCCATTGCCGGGCTGATGGGCCGAGAGAAGAACGGCGCGTATGCGGCGAGCAAGCACGCCGTGCTGGGCTTGACGCGCTCGGCGGCCAAGGATGTTGGGCCTCGCGGCGTGCGTGTGAATGCCATCTGTCCGTAAGTTTCTGACATGTACTCTTCTGTGTGGGTATCTTACACAATGCTGATGTTCTGTTCTCGCAGCGGACGGATCAATACGCCCATGTTGGCCGCCGCCAAGGCAGCGGCCGAAAAGGCGGGTAATGAGATGGAATTCAAGGGCACTGATACGGAGATCGCGTTGAGGAGGCAGGGTCAGCCCGAGGAGGTCGCGGCATTGATTGCGTTCTTGTTGAGCGACGAGTCGAGCTATATCTCGGGTAACTCTGTCAGCATTGATGGTGGATGGCATTGTTGAAAACTGGGACCAATGTCAAAGATATGTCGCAATTTAAATGTTATAAACGTGTTAAGAAGATTTGAAATATCTTTGTTCCCCGTGAAGATCAAACAAGGTCAATGGTTTTAGTCCTGGGTATATGTTGATGCTTCCGTGATAGTGTGGTTTTGAGTTCGCAAAATAAACCTACATGGTAGTCTTCAGTATGAATCGCATTGCTTTGATTCGGTGTCCACTCCAAAGTCATAGATTTGTGACTGTACTGACTTGTCTTATTGGTAAGAATCTACACTTTCAAGTAAAGAGTTCCTCCTTTTCTGCTGTTTTTCGTACCGATCTTCAAACTAAAAAGGTACTTTTTGAATGTGCATTACTCAAGCCATCTTGATACAATCGCGACGTTTAGGTACGGCGGCGTTCTAATTCACAGCGTCAGGAAGCGAGATGTAATCTTGTGGGGGACATAGTACTGGTTTGTCAATTATAGTTCGTATGAAAAAAGGGATATCTTAAAAGAGGTGATAGTTCAATCCAACTATTCCTCCTTGCCAATCGAATAAGAGGTGAATGCGGCAAGCTGTCATAGCCATGTCCAGCATCAAACCTCCGGCTCGCCATTGTGAGTCCGGACTGCCTTTCCGTCGTGCATTCGTCGCTCAATCTTGTCTGTCAAGTGCTCCTTGACATCCTTGGCAAACAGACATCCGATAATCGCAATGGCTCCGAATCCCAAACTCGCCAGGTAAACCGTCTTGAAAGCCTGAGCATAAGCATTTGGTAAGGCATGTGCAACAGCAGCTTGAACAGCAGGCGTGAAAGAGGTGAGGTTCTTAGCCGTGATTGCCTTCATCAGAGTTGGAACAGAGGAGGCAGGGAGACCAGCGTTCTCGGCAGCGGGAATGACGTTGTTGGGAATCGTGTCAACGAGGCGGTTGGCCAGAATGCTGGTGTAGACTGCCACGGCGATGGAGCCGCCTGCAGAACGGATGGAAGCAAGCAGACCGGATGCGAGACCAATGTCTTGGGCTCGGCAGAAAAGGGGCGCCAGGGCCAAGGATGCGAGCTCGATGAAGCCCACAAAGAAGGGGCCCAAGATCGTGAGGGCAATACCCGTGTTCTTGTCTTCCGGAGTGAGCGACGCCAGAGAGGACACGAAGCCAACCATGGCAAAGGTCGCTCCGATGAGCCAGTATCGCACGTTTCCTCCCCAGCGAACAATGGCACCGGCGCAAACCTGGCCCAGAGCAGTAGACGAGGCCACAGTGCAGGACAGCCAACCTCCGTAAGTGATATCACTAGTGAAGAGCGTAGCAACCTGCTGAGGCCACAGGAGAACCGCAGAGTAGTAGAACACTGAAGTTTGGATTAGCCGGGAAACGTCTCCATGCGAATCAAGGTTGTAGACTTACTGCTCGCAACAGTAGCACAGCATACGAGGGACATGAATCCTCGGTTGGCAAAGAACTTGACAGGAATAGCAGGATACTTCAGGTCCGCAAAGCTCTCCCAGACGAATAAGGCGATGAGCAGAACCGAGCCGATGACCAGAGACGAGATGACAGCCGCGGATTTCCACGGGTACATCTTGCCTCCCCATGAGACGCCCATGAGGAATAGGGTGAGACCTGCAGTCCAGAGGAAGATACCCAGGTAGTCGAGCTCCTTGAGAAGCTGTCGCTTAGTCTTCCGCTCGTGGAGCAGCTCAAAGGTCGGGGGGTTGTAGAAGAAGAAGAGGCAAATGATGGCCAGGCCGACACAAATGATGTTGATGTAGAAACACCATCGCCACCCGAGGTTCGGGTGCGAGATGAATTTGCGAGCTGTCCCGCTTGTTAGTGGTGATTTCATCGTGGGACACTCGGCTTCAGAATTCAAGCAACATACCAATAATGGGGCCAAAGGTGGCGATGGGCGCGTTGGAGAGGAAAACAAACGACAGCACCATCGGGCGGTACTTGTTAGGAACGAGCTCACCAATGGCGACGTTGAAGCTCAGCTGCACCGTCTCGCCAATGCCGTAGACTGCAGCGCCGACAATGAGGGAGTTGACATTCGTAGCCGTGGCGCAGACGATTATGCCCAGAAGCGCAACGACGTTGCCACCGATGAAGAACCAGCGGCGACCGAAGAGATCCGAAAGCCGGCCCAAGATGGTGTAGGTGAATGACAACGATAGAGTTCGCGCTATGTTGACCCAAGAGATATAGTCGCTGGGGCCAATGTCGGCGTTGATGTAGGACAACACATTGGTTGGTAAGATGAGGAAGAGATAGGCGCTGATGGCGGACAAGCAGAATCCCTAGATGGCGTGTGAGTGAGGCTCACGGAGGCAAAAAAGGGGTAATATATGAAGACTTACAAGAATGGCTCCTAGAAACTTGGGCGACCAGAAGTAGCCGGGTGGCAGGTCGTCGCCCAGCGCGGCCGAGTTAATGGACGAAGCATCGGTATCGTGGGCGCGTCTCTTCTCCTCCTCAACCATATCGTGATGCTCGGACGTCTCTTCGATCTTGTTCACCTCCATTGGGTTTGGCGGTGCTCGGTAACGAGACTGATAGCCAGGGAGACTTGGGCTGGTCCAAGGGGGGGGAAGGGGGAGGATGCAGTCGGGGATCCTGATGAGATGGATGGCCCAGGAGATGGAGAAGCACAATTGGATAGATCTGAGGATGAGTTTCGATGGAATTCGGGGGCACGATCGTCGCCTTATACTCGAGATATCACACGGCAGGGTGATGGTGGTTGAGAATGAGGGTGACTTCTGCGGTGTGGCGCTACGAAGCTTTTGCAACAGTAGCTTCTCCTCCCTTACCTAAAGCTAAGCTAAGATAGACGAGGTCCAGGCCTCTAGCTACGGCCTATGCCCTCCTTCAACGAGTGCGTAACTGAGACCCATTACCCCGGAAAATGGCTGCCACCGCGCAAGTCCCTTTGCGGGGAAGATGCTGATGATGTGGGGGACTACCGACTACAGGTAGCGAGCCTAGGATCAGCATGGTATGGGTGCTACGTGGTAATCGTGGAGCACAGCTGGGATACTGGAGCATAGCCTGGATCTTCTCCGCCCTCTCCGCTCTTGATGATGAATCATTAGTGCCATCTGGGCTACATCTGGCTTCGTCCGGGGACGGGACGCTCAGACCGGGGAGACGGATTCATGTTCTCTTGGGGTTCCGCGTAAGCCGAGTCATAGAGGTTGCTGTGAACCTGTCTGGGATCGATATCAAGTCATCCGTGTAATCCTGTTGGACGGGAACGAGTCATTTGATTGTTCAAGTTGGGGTCAGCACTCCTTTTTGGGCGGCTCTGGAGTCATGTCTGTCTTGGGATCCTCCAAGATCGAGTCATCTTCTTATTGAAATTGGAGTTGGGTTGCATGCTACTGGCTCCCAGAGGTTCTCAGGAGTCATGTTTGTCTTGGAGATGCTCCTTATTGAGTCATTCTCTTCAGCAAAGTTGGAGTTCTGACCTCCAAGTGACGATCTTGAGCAGGGGTGAAGCCCAAGAATCAAATTATTCAAAGCCACTTCGCGCATATGGAGGTCGTTGCCACAATATTGACTATATCAGGAAAGCAGTCACACACCGGGCTCATGCAGTGTCCAAATCCCACCTGCTAAGTCGTTAGTTATGGCCTCAACCGTCAGCTTCACGATACTTCGAGTGATTCATTGCTAGAGCCGCGTGTCGACGGAAGTTAGGAACCGGGATCTCTTACGATGTGCCAGGGGCTCGAACAGAAAACACGTCGATGTCGATAGTGCGTCCCAGTCACTCGGGTCTGAAGCACGATGGCGTAGCATTGCGCATACTTTGACACGATAGTAGTGTTGAACGGTCGTGATCGATCTAGGACTCTGCAACGTCTATGATTTTCGCTCTCTTGTACATGTCTCCTCACAGCCGGCTCCCCCTCCATTGTGGCTCCCTCTTTTCGGCAAATGCTTTCAGCCCCTCTATGATGTTCTCGCCCTTTTGCAACTCGGCGAATTGGTTCTCCAGTGTCACTTCCACGGCTCGCTCAACTGCCGCTGACTCCCACCCCTGACGAAGCCCGGCCCGTGTGCAGATAATGGCATCCGGGCTGTTCTTTGCAATGGCCTCAGCAAATTTGACTGCTTCGCTGACAACCTGGTCTTTGGGGACTACTTTATTGACAACTCCCCACTGCATCATCTCTTGTGGGGACACATTTCGTCCTGTCATAGCCATCTCTGAAGCACGCTGTAGTCCAATAGTCCGGATAAGACGAGGAAGTGCGCCTCCGATGGCTGCAATACCTCGACGGACTTCTGGAAGACCGAAGTATGCGTCTTCTGCGGCAACTACCAAGTCGCAGTTGACGACGAACTCGCATCCACCACCCATAGCCAATCCGTTGACCGCCGCAATCACGGGCTTCTTCCCCAGACGTCGACTTAGAGGTTTGAATGCAGGGGCATTGCCCATCCGCTTACTCGGGTCGGCATCGTCAGCCATGGAGTTGTTCCACTCCTTCAGATCAGCACCAGCTGAGAATGCTCGACCAGTGCCGGTGATGATGGCGACGGACAGCTTTGGCTCTTCATCGAACCACTTCCACACCGAGTCCATTTCCCACTGCCCGGCAGTGGACATGGCATTGAGATCTCTCGGCCTGTCCATCCGCACAAGGACGACTCGAGGAGCTGGGAATGAGAGCTTGAGGAAGGTGGGTGTGGGAGGAGGTGGCGTCTCCGTGGGATATGATTTCGCAGACATGGCGGTGGTTGTAATGTGATTTTGTGGATAAGAAGGGGGAAAGCGAGGAATTGCTGGTATTGAGATTCCGATCTAGCAAGTTGTTGCTTGCCCAACAGAAGCACTGATTATAGCGGTCCAATATGGTTGTGGCGGATATGTTACAGAGGAGAATAAGCTGATTGATTTGGGTCTGTTGAGTGAAGAAAACTCTCTATCAATGGTCTGGCGTTAGCTTTTTCCTAGCTAACAGTGCTACGATTACCGTAGCTTTCCCCGGCTCAAGAAACACCTCCATGTCTCTTTACCCCGGCCTGTCTCCCTAGTTCTCCTCACGGAGCATGGTCATATGATCGGGCCAGTTCTGTATTCGTATCTGGGCAGGCTAAACTCCCAATGGACTCAAAGCTCCGTCTTAAGGGTGAGGGGAATAATTCCGTTCTAACCGGGGCCGCAGCCGTAGCCCAAGAGCTTTCCCCTAGCATCTCATAGCATGAACCTTGCTCATCCATGTCAACTGCAGCAACCCCACAGTGCCCACACGGTTAACCATCGTCAACCCCAGAGATCTTGGGGCGTGACGCATGAGAATGCGGGGGAATGAAGAAGCCGGTGGAAACAGAGCCTAATGATTCATCAACTCTGGGGTTGAAGCATCTGGGCTGAATCATGAGCCTGCAGTTTGCATTTCACATGATTACCTGTGGGTGGCGGAAACGAACTTCCTCTCGTTGTGATTATCTACTTTGGCGTCGGCATTTTCACGCTGCAACCTGTCTCTATCCGATAGCCTCTCTTCCTCCTCTGCCCTCTGCCGGTGAGCAACCGAGGTGAATCGAGTGGAACGGGCATCATCACTTTGGCGAAAGACGTGTTTATGATTGTCGATGTTATCCAGTAAATCCAATCTTGTTCCCAGCCTCCACGCCTGCGCTCCATCCATCCATCACGCTTGCTTCCACCCCCCTGAACCGCTCGAGATGTCTACACCACGCACGAAAAACCCAGTCCCTTCGTGGATCGAGAATCCCTACCCTCACGTCGATCACAGCATCATCAGCTTCCCCCGAAAACACGTTCTTCTAGTCACAATCAATCGCCCCCAGTACCGCAACTGTCTGCCCGTCGAAGCCACCATCGAGCTCGCGCGCTGTGGAAATGGTACGATGCAGAGCCTGAGCTGCGATGCGCCGTCTTCACGGGCGCTGGCGACAAGGCTTTCTGCGCGGGAATGGATCTCAAGCAGCGATTCGAAATTATCAAGACTAACGATATCGCTCACGAGTATCCTCAGGGCGGGTTTGGCGGCATGACGAACCGCACGGGGAGGAAGCCCATTATCATTGCTTGCAACGGACACGCTCACGGTAACATACTCACCTAATGTTCAAGGGCCAGAATACTAAATCGTAATCTCAGGTGGCGGCTTCGAAATTGTCCTCAACGCAGATGTCATCTTCGCATCTCCCAACGCCACATTCCGACTGCCCGAAGTCCTCCGCGGCGTATCTGCCCTCGCCGGCGCACTCCCCCGAGCAATGCTTCTGTTCGGCAACCACCGTACGATGGACCTCGTCCTCACCGGCCGACAGCTATCGGCCGAAGAAGGGCTACAATGGGGTCTCGTCAAGGAGATTGTTCCCCAGGACAAGCTGCTGGAGAGGACGCTGGATTATGCCAGCGAGATCTCGGCTCTGAGCCCCGACAGCGTCATCATCTCGCGGTTGGGTGCTAGAGAGGTTTGGGAGACAGGCGTGAGCAGGGCTACGATGCGCGGCCAGGAACTTTGGGCTGAGGCTATGCTACGGAGTAAGAACGCGAGTGAGGGTTTGGCCGCGTATAGAGAGAAGCGTGAGCCCAAGTGGTTTCCGTCTCATATTTAGATTATCAGATCCTGTAGATATACCAATACCATGATGAAATTTTTGATCCCAATTTATCGAGCGTCCAATACCTAGCTGTGTTCGCCCGTCAAGGCTAAGTCAAGCTGAAGAGTGCTGCAACGATTCCGAGGGGGGGAATCGAGGATGGCGAGACAGACTCGATTCATGATAAACAGCACATGCTAAGTCATAAATGTATATACTGAAGATGAACGGATATTCTATTATAAACTCAACATTCTTACAACTTGCTACCCTTCTGAGCAATGCTCGCGTATCCATTTGACAAAGCCACCCGGCCATCACCCTTCACAATCGTCTCAAACAGAATGTCGTCAACACCAGCACTAGAACCGACAACCCACATCCTAACTTCAAGCTCGTCTCCGGGGTATACAACGTTCTTAAACCTAGCGCCGAACTTCTTGAACCGGCTCGGATCCGAGTCACCCAGCAACTTCAGGATCCCGTGTGCGGAAATGTTCCACGTTCCTAGGCCTTGCAGGATGGATCCTTTGAAGCCGGCCCGCTTGCCGAACGCCTCGTCCCCGTGCATGGGGTTATAGTCGCCGCATAGACGGTACAGTAGCGCGATCTCGGGTGTGGTCTGGAAGGTGTACACGGCATCGGGCGCGCGGGAGGGGAATTTAGGTGAGGGCTTGGTCGGGCCTCGCGGGCCACCGTAGCCACCTTGTCCAATTCCAAAGGCTGTTGAAGTCATCTTCGCATATGCAGTGCCGGTCTTGACATCTACGAGCTCCGACTCGGCTTCGAGGATCATGGCACCGCCTGATATAAAAGATACATGTCAGCGTACGGACATCTTGTTTGTGGTGAGTGACGGCTCTTACCCTTATCATAGACACCTATGACTTTATTTTGGATCTCAAAGTCCAAACCCTCAGAGCTCGGAGGAACGGTCTTCAATATCTCGATACCTCTCTCTCCGTCTACCGACCGCTGTGCGTCGAATGGAGGCGTCCCGGGGACCTCGGCGGACGTTGTTCTTGAGATGAAGTCGAAGACATCTTGGTCTGTCTGCTTGAAGGCTAGGTTGACGGGAAACGTCGGGAAGGCTGCAAACTTGGGATGAAGCTCATACAAAAAGTGTCGCTCGTCGGCCGAGACGCCGATCGCATTGGCCTGTGTTGTCCATGTTAGTCAATGGCTTCCGGCTCATACGAGCCCAGTGCTCGACTTACAAAGAGCAGCATGTCTCTGGTGTTGTAGCTACACTTGATGGGCGGGTGCTGATAGCCAACTGCCTTGCGAAAGTCGACATTGTCATAGCGCCCGGAGGCATTTTTGACAGGCCGATCACTAGAGCTCATGGTGAATGTTCGAGGAGTCCCTTGAATATGAGTAAGATGAGATGAGGAAGATTGGACAGATGGACGACAAATGAGAATAGTGGTGTTTTGTAAGAGGACGCAGGGAGAAGGGTACAGTGACTGCTTCAGCAGTCTAGTCTCTAGTTATTTCTCGTTTTAGGCGACCCCAACAGTGCTTACCCCGCCATCAGTACCCAGCCGAGCCTCGGTTTTCCGCTAGAGCCTCGGGGAGCCATTCGGTAGGTGCAAGGTCCGAACTTAATGTTCATCATATCATTCACCCTATAGCATCAGAAGGGTTAGTTTTGAAAGTAGTAGGTAGTACATGTAATCAGGTCTTTGAGATAAGTTTAAAAATGAGAGACGCGAAGTTGATTTAAATCAATAGCTGAAGGGTATGTTGAAAGTGCTACCCGTAAGGGAAATTGTTGCGACGTGGGAGAAACATACACGAGTGGTGATCACGAAAATGATTCAATGCGTTTTGCAAATTTTGCAAAAGATGCGGGTGTGGAACTGAGATCTCGTGTAAGACCCGCCAACTTGAACATTTCAACACTTGGAAATAAGTCAACAAAATGTATAATAATAGAGAAGTCTGAGTGGAACAAAAGGGTCAACAAATTGATTCAATTATGATTTGTGACTAATTTTGGATGTCGCCAAACACTATCTAACCGCGAACAGTCAAATGCTGTAGTAGCCTTCATTCCTGTTTCAAGATCCTACGATCCCACTACTTGTAAGTTATAGCTTAGTCTGCGATGCGCAAGCATCTCGAATCCCATCAGCCTTGCGCTTTTGCTCGACTTGAACCAGTTCCAGCGGAAGATCCACGACCCTCGCCCTGAGGAACTCGGAAATGCTCTTGCCGAATCCATCCAGCACACTGCTGCTGCTCACGCCGTCCTGCAAGATCCCCTTGATGACGAAGTGGACAGCGTTCAGATTCTGAAACTCGCATCGCTCGACCGAGTAATTCGGGCTCCAGTCATCGGCGAGAAGCTCGATGAGCCGCGGCACCGTGAGATATGACTGCGCGAAGGAGTATGCAGCCGGGTCGCGCACCCAGAAGCCCACGTTGGCGTTGCCGCCCTTGTCACCACTTCGTGCGAAGAAGAGCTCTCCGAGAGGCCGCGTGGTCGTCTTCCCGCTGCCGGCCCATGGCTTCGCTGCTGTCTCTTGTATGGTGGACGGCGGCTGCGCTGTGTTTTGGCGACTTGATCTTGGGGGAGCAACGTCGTGTTTCTCTCCGGTGACAAAGTGAACCGTCAAGCCAGGAAGCTTGTCTTGCTCAACCAAAGCCGGGAAGTATCTCACATACGGCTTGGGGTCCATGGTCCGCCAGTCCATCCCCAGATGTAGACCGCAGTAGCCTTGCATTCCGTTGTAGAAGATGGCTCTCCGAAACTGAGTAATCGCTTCCTTCTTAGGGCTCTGGGCGAACATTCGTATTTGGACAGTGCAGTCTTTCTGTGATCGGGGGTTCACGGCGGCTGAGCCATACTTCTCAATACTAAAAGTCGTAAAGTCCCATAGGTTCACCTGCTGCAGGACTTGTTCCTTCATGAGGTTGAACTTGTAGTCGGTATCGAGTCCAGCAGCGTATGCCGATATCTCGGCCTGGTAACCTCCCAGGACGCTGATGGCGACTTTGGCTGTGGGAGGAGGAGGGTGTCCCACGATGCCGGATAGTCGAACTCGGTCTTTGCCAACTTGTTCTAGTTTAGCACCGTTGATCTCGGCCACGACGTCGGGGTTGAGATATGTCGGGCCCTGGATCTCATATAGCAGTTGACCTTTGCAGGTGTCCACCGTCACGGCGCCGTTGGTGCCCTCGGGCTTCGTGATGATTGAAGTTCCATCTGCCGCGATCTCGGCGATGGGATATCCAACATGATGTAGTTCGGCAACCTCCTGAGCACCGCAGTAGTTACCGCCGGTGATGTAGGCACCGCATTCAATCAAATGGCCCGCCATGAGACTGCCGGCGATCTGGTCGTGATCGGTCTCCTTCCATCCATGCCACCAATATGCCAGGCCCATGACGGGAGAAGCATCGCAGCACCGTCCGCAAATTACAATATCGGCCCCTTCTTCGAGGGCCTTGACAATGCCCCGTTGACCAGTGTAAACATTTGCAGCCAGTGTCGACTTGCCTCCCGTCTCAAAGTAACGTCCAGTCTGGTCCAGATGTGCAGGTTTCCCGAAGCGCTTGGCTTTGATGTGTTCGGTGACATTATCGCCTTCGACCCAAGCAACCTTGATGCCTCGAATGCCCAAGCTACGGAAGTATGTATCTACCTTTTGGGCCAGCCCCTTGGGATTGAGCGCACCGCCGTCATGAACGATCTTGACGTTGTTGTCGGCGACGGCGCGGGCTCCCGCTCCGTTTTCCCAGGCCAATTGCTCGAGGAAGTTGGGCTCATAGCCCATGTCGGGGCTGGTCTGCAGCTCGATGGCCTTCCAAGCAATGTTGAACTCGGCGAGGTAGTCGGCAGTGATGGCGTCAACGGCGCCGGAAGAGGCGAGTCGGTATACTTGGTCGATGCCATCGCCAATGGCGCCGGACGCGTTTCCAACCCTAATGGGGCGGGTTCCCTTCTCTGAAGCTGTAGAAGATGCCATGATGAGCTTTCAATGTGACGATTTGGTATAAAATCGATACAAATCCTTCAGAGATTAATTCAATATCGCACAGTGCTACGACAGCCAGAGTATGGGCTAGACGTCTCCCTCTGAGTCCCTCAAAAAGAGACCCTCCCGCGGCAGCAACCGTCTTCACTCCTCGGCAACAAAGGGACGATTCCTCAACATGACTCGGTTAGAACTTCATTCCCCCGCTCTCCCCAGGCCCATGTCGTCTTCCCGCACCTTGCCGCATTAGTGTCCCGGCAGCGTCAACCAAAGATGCGGAGGTGGGTTCCATCTAATGAATCATTGCATCTTCCCCGGACAACACGGATCACCCTGAGCGCCCGGTGTCAAGCAGCTACTGCAAGCGATCTGCACAATGTCTTTACCCCCGCAATCTCAAAGATATACTTCTTACTGGAGCTGTCCTGTCAGGGAGCTGAAGCTGGGGTTCTTCGGCAGACGTTTCCCAGCATACTCGGCAACTTCAAGGTGAGATTAGCCAAGGCTCTGTGAGTTGCAAAGACTATGCGACGATCGAAATCATGAACTTCTGCTCGAAACTGCAAACGCCATCTATTAGGTACATGCGATTATAGCGCCCATCGTCGCAGGAACCATGACCATCTACAACCTCGACCGTGGTGTCCACATTCCCAAGGATCAAAACCTCACACAGTTACTGCACTCCTCTGCCTACGATGTCCCAGAGTCACATCTCATTTCAGCTGATAGTCTCACGAACCGGAGCATCACGCTGGGCGAGCTACGCGACCGTGCTGGACGACTCGCAAATGGCTGCAAGCAGAAGCTCAATCCTCCCGACCAAGCGCGATGGGCCATTGTGCTTCCCAACAGTGTTGAGTTTCTAGAGCTTTTCCACTCTATTTTGTGGACAGGAGGCGCCGTGTGCCCAATAAACTTCGCATTGCGGGCGACGGAGATCGGCCATGGCATTGCAGTCTGCCGGCCCGAGTTCATAGTCGCATATGGCAAGATTCTCCCTGCAATTGAGGAGGCCATCAAAGTTGCGGCGCAAGACTTACAAAAGGAAGGTGTTGAATGGAAGCCTCCAGTAGTCTTGACCGTGATTGAGAAATCAGGAAACCATCAACATTTCCCCGATGACTTCTTCTCGTCAGAACGCCTGGCCATCCCGCACTGGCACGACACAACTAAACGACTTGCGACGATTCATCTTTCGTCTGGAACAACCGGACAGCCCAAAGGTGTCTGTTTGACGCACCACAACTTTGTAGCAAATGTTCACCAACTACTCGCTCACGATGCTTCCCAATTCCACCCGGCATCGAGGACCGTCACCTTTACGCCGTGGGCGCACATTGCCATGACCACGATGCCCATGTTCCTCGGGCCATATACCGGCATGTTTCACCACGCAATGCCCTCTTACAATCTCGAGAGATTCGCACAGCTCGTTGGCTCCAACCAAGCAACCTCGTTTCAAGGCGTTCCGTCCGTGGTACTGGCACTTGCGAAGACGGACGTGACGGAACGGTACGACTTCTCCCGCGCCGCCATCCTGAATGTGGGCGGCGCACCGCTGAAGAAAAACGACCTGGACACTCTCATGTCCCGCGCGCCTTGGAAGATGATACAAGCCTACGGCATGACCGAAGCTGCAGGATACGTTGCGTACCAACGGCTAGACGAGAAGTTGCCTGAGGGTAGTACCGGTCGATTGCTCCCGGGCATAGAAGCTCGACTAGTGACGGAAGGGAAAGGAGTAGATGCACCATATGGTGGACCGGGGGAGCTATGGCTAAGAGGTCCCAACATCACCAGTGGCTACGCTTTCAACGACGAAGCCAACGAAAAGGGCTTCCCCGAGAAAGGGTGGTACAACACCGGCGACGTCTGCACCTACGACAAGGAGGGTCGGCTATCAATCGTGGGCCGCACCAAGGACCTTATCAAGTACAAGGGCTTCCAGGTCTCGCCCTCGGAGCTAGAGTCGTACATCAACTCGCACCCGCACGTTGCCGAGTCGGGAGTCGCTGCGCTGTGGGACGAGAGCCAGCTGACCGAACTGCCCTCGGCGTGGGTGATACTGAAGCCGCATTTGTTGGATGCAAAGGAAGCTGAAAGGAGGAAGGCCTTGATGGAGGTACATAATTGGATCGATGAGCAAGTCAGCGGATATAAGAAACTCAGGGGCGGCGTCTGGGAGGTGAGCAAGCTGCCGCGGAATGCGACGGGGAAAATTCTTCGCAAAGAGATGGCGGAGATGAGAGAGGGCCTTTGTTCTTTAGATACGAGGTTTCCCTCGAAGCTGTAGAAGAAGTTGAACGTGATTAAGGATTTGGATGGGCTGGCGAACCATGGGTCCTTGCTCCGTCTTTTGACAGATTGCATGCGATCAACGAGAATAAGTTATAATTACCTTTCACTTAATATCGGATCGAATGAAGGCGCGAAAATCAAATAGCAAAATGAATTAAAGCTGTGTCGACACTATGTCGGAGTGTCCGACTGCCGCTCAAGTCACCCGGATAAGCTAATGCGGAGTCCGGCGGGGGGTCCGGGGATGGGCGATCGTGATTGACATGACTCGATTTATTTATATCCCAATACGACGCCTCTGGTAAATGTTCTTCCTACATCCAATGAATCGAAGCTCACGTTCATCCTTCAAATCTCAAACTCACTTACACACGCCAAAATGCCGGAACACTTTGTCCAGATCGTCGATTTGCGTACTGTTAAAGATGAGGATCGCGATGAGGTCAGGAGCTTTTGAACGGACGAGAAGTGCTCATGCTAATTTCGGAGTAGGCTCTCAAGAAGTTCGACGCGATCGCAAGTGCGGTGATAAAGAATGAGCCGGGGGTGGTGAAATATGGCATACATGTGCCACGAGAAGACGACGGGAAGACGATTGTTATCATTGAAGAGTACGTTGGCCCGAACATCTGCAACTAGGCTACACGGCACTGACATTTGATTGCTACATGTAGATACGTCGACAAGGCGGCACACGCAGCACACATGGCGACGCCCGCCGTGGTAGAACTCATCGAGTTCCTCACAAATGCGGGCGTCGAAACCACCATCCACTTCCTCGAATACCTCCCCAACTTCGGCTTCACGCGCGACGCAATCCTTACGCACCCGGACCCCCACGTCATGTTTGCCGAGCTGGACTACTATCCAGGCGGCGTCGACACATCGATCCCATACTGGAAGGCTGTGGTCGAGTCTGGTCGCGAGAACGAGCCCGGCACGTTGATGTACGGCATCCTGAAGGACCCGAGCAAGGAGAACCGCCTCGTCTCGATTGAGGCGTACGAGAGCCCCGCTTATCTGATGGAGGTGCATGTGCCAAGCAAGGCAATCCAGGAGAGCATTGGCAACACGAAGCATCTGCGGACGGGGTTGAAGCATCACATCATGAAGAGGAGGGGCGGATTCCTACTGCGAGAATGAGGGGTTCATAATATCTACGTATATCATCCATGCCTAATGTAGACTGAATTTACTGAACTACGGCAAATAACACCGATGAATGAATGCAAGTGCAGATTATTTGCAGATTTTACAGAGCGTTATTCCACAGAGAGTCATTGTAAACAGGTTCAATCTAAACAAAAATCGATATCTCGAAAATCAATTGCCATCTCTAACGTCGAACGGCACTCTTCGATAGGAAAGACCTAATTATCATATCGCCCGACTTACATGTACATGACACAATTTCAACCCCCCAACTCCCCTCCATCGCTGGTATACATCAAGATCCATTCTCCCATTGACCCCGCGGACATATCCTCCACCCCCACCCATTGCCGCGACGACTAGGCCGCTTCACCCCTCGATAGTTTCCCCAGACTTCCTGCCGAGCCTCCACCGGCCACTGGCTCCGGGGCTAAAGAGTCAGAAACCGGCACGGAGATTGAAGTACATGGTCAGGCGGGTGCATCATGCTGACACAAGGCGGCATGAGCATGGCGGGGTAGCGGGTAGTGAATCATTAGGTCTCCTCGACAACCACAGCGAGCGAGCCGTCCTACGGGCGTCCCACGGCCATCCCCATGCTTCTCTCCAGTGCGTGCGTGCTTCGTTGCGGCTGAGGGGGCTGTCAAGGTTGGAGAAGCTTAGCTCGGATGTGTTGATTGGGTTAGTGTATCAGTCCGTCGTTCACGTCGTGGGTGAAGTGATCCGTTGGTGGGTGTATTTGGAAGTCTTTATAAGTGACCTTAGCCACGCCGCCAGCTTCACACTTTCGGACAACCGCTTTCCTCTTCACGCCCGGCTCTGACGTCTCTTGTTATTCAGCCGTCCTCATATCTCACATCTACCCATCATGGCTCCTTCAGCTATCAATGGCGTCGCCACCCACGACGCCAACGGCACAAACGGCTCCAATGGCTCAACCAGCGGCCTACAACTTGGCGTGCGCTCTGCCCGTCCCATCCGCATTGCTGGATGCTCCGGAGGTGAGATCAAGAGTTGTGCTTCGTGTGAAATCAGTCATTAACTGTTCATGGTAGGTGTTTACGACCGGAAACGAGCCATTGAGGATATGGCCAAGAACGAAGACGTCGATGTCATCACTGGTACGACCCCTCCGCTACACCACATTCTACAACCAAATCACCAATCTAACCGTAATTGCTCACACAGGTGACTGGATGTCCGAGGCCAACATGACTCTGCGAGGATCCGACAAGCGAGACAAGATGGCAGGCAACGCCATGTCAACAGGCTCGACTCTAGTAGCCAAGGGATATGAGCCGTACTTCCTCGAGGAGCTCGACCCTGCCATCCCCTGGCTCGCCAAGAAGGGCACCAAGATCGCCGTCAACGCCGGTGCCTCAGACGTCCACGGTCTAGCAGAAGCCGTCAAGGAACTGATCAAGAAGCACGGCGTGGACCTCAAGGTTGGCGTTGTCGACGGCGACGATGTCACCGACGCCATGCTCGAGCTGTACAACAAGGGTGAACCTTTCCTGAACCTCCCGGCCAACAAGCCTATCCAAGAATGGGGTTATGAGCCCGTCTGTGCCCAGTGCTACCTTGGCGGCACCGGCATCGCAGCGTGTTTCGAGGGCGGCGCAGATATTGTTCTGTGCGGCCGTGTCGCTGATGCGTCCGTCACTGTCGGCGCTGCCATGTGGTGGTGGGGATGGAACCGCGACGACCACGTCCAGGCCCTCGGCGGTGCTCTGATGATCGGACACATCATCGAGTGCTCAACATACGCCACCGGTGGCTACTACTCCGGGTTCAAGGACCTCGGTGTCCAGGATCTGGATATGGGATATCCCATTGCCTCCATCGAGGAGAACGGCGAGGCCGTCATCACCATGGAGAAGGGCAAGGATGGTCTCGTCACTGTCGCGACTATTGCCAGTCAGCTGCTCTATGAGATTCAGGGCCCTATCTACTATAACTCGGATGTTACCGCGAATATTGAGGACATCAAGCTTGCGCAAGTCGGCGAGAACGCTGTCCGCGTCTCCGGCGTCAAGGGCCTCCTCCCCCCTCCCACAACCAAGAGTAAGACTCACCTCTCCCTGATATCCGCCGAAAGTTTCCCTATTGACTCTGTTTCTTAGTCGGCATCACTGCCAAGGGCGGCTGGCAAGCCGAGTTCCACTTCTACCTCACCGGCCTGGACATCGAGGAGAAGGCCAAGATGATCGAGCGCCAGACCAAGGCCCGCATGGGCGAGAAGTACCTCAAGAAATTCTCCTGTCTGGAGTTCATGATCGCCGGTGAAGTTCCCAAGGACCCGCAGTCCCAAAACGAGGGCACCGTCGATCTGCGCATCTTCGCCCAGACGCGCGACGACGAGGTCCTGGCCGGCACCAGCTTCGTCGACTCGGACCGTGGCTCCTTTGCCCGCTTCTGCATCGAGAACCTGCTACAATCGTACCCTGGTGGCACCATGGCCCCCGATATGCGAACCGCCGTGGGACGACCCTTCTTCGAGTACTGGGTGGCTCTGATGCCGCAGTCCTTCGTCGAGGAGACGGCCCATCTCCCCGACGGTACGATCAAGAAGATCCCTCCCCCTACCAAGACACACACCTACTCCCGCGAACAGCCCTCGCAGGCTGTGACCACCAACGGCATCGACCTCTCCTCGCTTGGCCCAACCACCCGCGGTCCTCTCGGCTGGATCGTCATGGGCCGTTCTGGCGACAAATCCTCCAACGCCAACCTCGGTCTCTTCGTCCGTCACGACGACGAGTGGGACTGGCTACGGACCATCCTCTCTACAGAACATCTCCGCAAGCTCCTCGGCAAGGACGACGTTGGTCGCCAGATCGACCGCTCTGAGATGCCCCATATCCGCGCTGTGCATTTCCTCCTGAAGGATCACCTAGACCGAGGATTCAACTCAACGTCCAACTTTGACAGTCTGGGCAAGAACTTGTGTGAGTACATTCGGAGCAAATATGTAGATATCCCCAACGTGTTTCTTGAGCGAGGAAAGGTGTAAAAGACTGCGAATTCAGGAAGAAGAAAGCATTAGTTACTATTAAATATTAGTTAAGGCCTCGACAATTATATTGGCTGTTGACGTCAAAACTTCGCAACCTGGGTGATGTAGTTGCTCTCGTGGTCATAAGATCCTCTTCATTAACGGGGTATCCAAAGTCCACCGTTGCCGTATATTTGATCCCTCATCGTCCCAGATTCGGACCTGACTCCGGCCCAATGCACCGGGATCCTGTCCACGTGCGATTGCACCATGCCAGTTGCCTCGTTTAGCCTCTCCTTCAGGTTCATCTCGCTCCTTGCGTTCCTCAACCTTGATACCGTCTCCTCTGGCCCCCATTTCTCGCGGCTCAAGCTGGCGAGCGTCGCCATCACATCCTGGGCGTGTTCCACGGCGAGGTCCTCGTTCGCGGTGCCAGGACTCCAGGGGTGTAGGTAACCCATGAGGATAGCTTTGATGTTGGCGTCGTAAAAGGGAATGTCCTCGAAGTCGTGGATGATGTGTATAGCGACTTTGTTTTTTAGTACCACTCCCGGAGCCCGGTTGCGAAAAGGGGCAATGGTTACGATCGCCTCGTGCCAGTCGTCGTCGATTTCCCCCAGTCCGACCTGGGGCAGAATCCGCACCCACGCGGCGAAGACGCCACCCATGCGCATTTTGATCTCGTCAGGCACCTCGGTGAGATTTGCAGTCGGCACCCCAAGCTCCCTGGTTGATATTCCCGTCCCCGGTACGACTTTGCCTCGGAATTTGACAGGGAAAGGCGGCTCGGGCCCAGCATCCGGTCCGACAACGCGCAGGGGCCCTTGAAGCATCGCGTCTGCAACCATGGGATCGTATCTCCCTGTCTTCCCGTTCCTCCAGCTTTCGCCGACGGTATCGTGGATTCCAGACCCCTGGTATGCCGTGTGCACCGACTTGGCAGCCTTCTTGACGGCCGCGCTGGGGACGAGCTTCTTCGCTCGACTTTGAACGACTGCTCCCGCCACGCCGGTGTACTTGTTCACGACCTGCTGCCCGACTGTGGTTGCAATCTTGATACCCACCTCCAGAGGCATCGTGCTAAGGCTAGCACCGCGGACAACGCTAACATCCGTTGAAGTGCTCGCGATCCGGAAGACCGGGCTCCCACATAGGGTCTTTTTGCCATCTTCCCCAGAACAGACCACAAGTCGGAAGTAGCCGTCCGTCGCCGTTGCAGGAATTCTTACAATATGCGTCTCCTGGGGCATGTGCTTCTTTAGTCTCCCCGACGCCTTTTTGAAGAACCGTTTGAGGTCTCTTTGAATCCCACGCTCGTCGGCTTCGGGGAGGTGCTCCAGGCTCGCCTTTGTAGCGGGCGTGACGTCGATCCATCCGCTCGTGGTGCCGACTAAAGCCTTGAGGCTCATGCCCATGTTCCCCGAGTATCCCTTTTGCTGTAGCCAGACGGTCCTGGTCGGTGGCAAGGGAGCATCGGAGAGGATAGTGATGGGCACTGAGGTAGACGGGCCACGGTACCAGACCAGGGCGTGCGAGTGCCGGATGATGGTGAAGTGTCTTGTCGACTCGGCAGGATGGCTAATGAGCCCACCTGCAAAGTACTGGGCCTCTCCTAGTGCTGCCTTCCACTTTGACGGATCCTTGGGCTTTTGGTCCTGCGCTGCTGTCGTCGATAAGGCGGATGAGCTCTTGACGCGTCTGATTTCCCGATCTGGACGAGGATCCAGCGAGCTCGGCGGAGGCAGCTCATCCACCACGAAGCCAACTTGCAAAAAGCCCCTTTGATCGACAATGCCTGACTCCTGCGGTCGATGAGCGCCGGTGAGGTTTGTTGCTGACCGGGCGGGCCGGAGCGGCCGTTGAGGATACGGAGCTAAGGATCCGTTGTCGCCGCCGTTGCCGGCCCCGATGCCGCCGCTCCCCGGAGCGGGCTTCCTCCTGATTTGCATCTCATGCCTGCCGTCCATGGTGACTGTCTATTTGGGGTTGAAATTGCACGAGAGCATCCACTCTGTTTCAACGATGATGGATAAGCTGTCTCTCCTTCAGAGGCCGCCGGATGGGACGTGGCAAAAGAAGCACGAACACGGAAAGTCGAGAGACAATGAAATTGCACAGTGTTTCTTCAGGGGGTTATTGCTTTATACACAGTACGATGTACGCGGTCTCTGCTAGCTTAGCATCAGGACTACTTAGCCAAGCAAAGCCTTTTGGTTATCAGTCAATCCTCAGCTGGCTGCATTTCCCGGTCTCTTGATATATAGGACGAAATAATCGTTCTGCTTTGTGTCTAAGAGATATTTCCCGCACATGGAAATCCTTGAGACCAACTTGTAGCATAACTTAATTGCCCGACACGATGGACTCAAGCTCTACTGACTCTTTGGGTACGTCCGTTAGGTTCTCTTGGCCGGTCTTCGTGATAAGAATGTTGTCCTCGATACTGCATCGGTTAGCCGTCATGTCCGGTAAAGTCACCACACGTCAAGTCTCTCTTACCGAACTCCGCCAACATCCCAGTATTTGTCCAACACTGCAGAGTCGATGTACTTGCTATGCTTAGGCGCTTCCAAATACGGTGCAATGATGAAGTTGCAGAAGTAAATCTAGGATGATCTGTCAGTATGTATCATAAACACAGGCAGGGGCATGGACTAAGACTTACTCCTGGCTCCACCGTAATCACACTCCCAGCAGGAAGCGTGCCTCGGACTCGAAGGTACTTAAAGAGGCTGTCTGAGTCATCGTAGTTGGGGTTGCCGCCGGTATCATGAGTGTCCATGCCAAGGTAATGACCCAAGCCGTGGGGGAAGAAGGCTGTACTGGTTCGAGCCTTGAGGATGTCGTCTTTGTTACCCTTGAGGATGCCAATAGAAAGCAATCCGTCGATGGCAATTTTATGGGCAAGCAGATGTACATCGTCCCACAAGACACCCTCCTTGAGTACGGCTATGCACTCTTTTTGCATCTTGAGAACGATATCGTAGATTTCCCGTGACTCCTTGGTGAACTTTCCGGAGATGGGGAATGTCCTAGTCTACCATGTGTTAGTGAAGGGAGCGAAAGAGACACGTGGAAAAAAAGCCTACAATGTCAGAGGCATAATTGTTCCACTCAGCGCCAGCATCCAGTAAGAGATTCAGCTTTCCGTCTAAGGGCTCATCATTCTTGACATAGTGCAACGTTGCAGCGGCTCTTCCGCTGGCGGCAATTGGCGAATAGGCCATTTCTTTGGCCCCGTGCGCTGTGCATCTCTCCAAAAAGACGGCCTCGAGTTCCCTCTCGTTCGTGGCCTGCTTAGCTTTCTCTAGCACAGCTACGTGGGCAATCCGGGACACGCTGTTGGCTTTTCGGATCATAGCAACCTCGAACTCATCCTTGACCACACGAGTGACCTCGATAGCATTCTTCAACACGGTGAAGTCCTTCTCTTCAAAGTTGAGAAACGTAACGTTGTCCGACACTTGATTCGCAATGGCGAAGACGGTAGAGTTTTGGTTCGCGCTTCCGAGACCGGCCAATGTGGCATTGAGATCGGTTGTATATTTGACCTCATCGATATCGTATTGCTCAAGGGCTTCTTCGATGCTGACCGGGAGCCCAGACCAGATGACGCTTTCGGGGTCTACGGGTGGGATGAACAGGATTGACTTTGAGTTTTGGATATCGTAGACGAAGTGGCAGTCGGGCAGGTTGCAGCCGGTAAGGTAGTAGAAGAAACGGCGCTGGCTAATCCGTGTAAGTATCGGAAAGAGAAAGAAGTGATAATAAAAACGTTCTGTCTTACCGAAACGGCTCGGGGGAGTCGTTGTCTTCGAGGAGCTTGGTCATGCGACTCTCCAAGTAGAGCACACCATTATCGCCCGGGACTTTGTCACGGATGTACTGAACAACACGCTTGGCGTGGGACTTGGCAGGATACTTGCCTTTGAGGACAGCCTCAAAGTTCTCGGCAACCATGGTGGGCGATGCTGAAGGATTTGCCTGTGCAGTAAGACGTCTAGCAGAGGAAGCGAGTAACGGAGGAGGAGAGTTGTCGGCGCGAGTGGAGGTAGATATCAGGCGTGTCGCGGGGATAGACAAGGCCAATCTAGAGTTCGGAGCTGAAGCTATCTTCAGCGGGAGTATTGCTGGTGCTCGTGAAGAGTGAAGGCGAAGATGAAAACGACAAGTTGGGAGGAACAGCCCCGCCATAGAAGGCGCCTTGATAACGGAAGCCGTCCACATCACGAGCTTCCAGTGCTCATGGCTCGTTGCATGCGGGTCAGCTTCTGCGAAAGAGGAAGCTCCCTGGAGCTTCAGTGGGCGGTCAGCGCTTCAGCGGGTCCCACAGGCACTTATGAAATCCATGGACGGCTTCCAGCGGCTTGCACAGGCATGGTTGGATTCGACCCATGGACCCCGCCATTATAAACAACCATTGAAGGGCGGGCAATGTGCGTGATGTCATTCCCGTCATCCACATCCATTTAGATTTGAAGAGAGGCCATCACGAATTTCCTGTCCCCGCAGAATGTGAAGGCAAGCATCGATTTAAATCTAACTGAAACTATCAGCCGGCAGTGGCGGCGAATGATGCTCTTCCACTTTCTCTGAAGGAGTGTGATTTTCAAGCACCTCCCCCCCACGTCTCTCCCCACCCACAATCGGCGGATACTTTAAATTCACGAAGATACATCTAGCGGGAGGCAGTTGCCATTCGGCCTTGACAAAGTCCGTCGCTGCTTCGATCGCATTCGCCATGCACTCCGCCTGGCCGTTGTTGTTCTTTATCCCTTTGATCCCTTGGAGGTTGTTTGAATCCACGTAGAACTCCATCACGGCTTTGTAGCTTGGCCGGCCCAAGGAGTCGAGAGTCTGAGGATCGCAGCCCCGGAGTGCGCCGTGTGGGCGTTTTCCAACGAGTATCCCGTTGTTCATGCGGCATGTGTTCAGGATGATGTATTCCAAGGTGTTGCAGAATTCGGGGAATTCAATTCCGTGATTCACCGCCTCGACGCGATACATGAGATTTCCACCCTTCTTTGCGTACGTATAGTGGCAGTAAAGTTCCACTGAAGGCTCTTCGTGGTGGCCGTTGGTGTTGTTATAGGTCACCACCGCATGCGGGTATACGTGCTTCTTCTTGGGAGCCTGCTTCGACTCCTGTCGCGGTTCAATGACAGACAGCTTAGCGCCAGTCCTGTAGCCTATGCCAGCGTCTTTGGCGAGAAGACCAGGCACGAGTAGGCCAAGCAGGAGGGACAGACATGTGATCGGTCGTGCCATGTTGGCGAGTACGTCAAGGGATCAACGATGTGTATGGGTTGTTGATATGGGTTAGGCAACTTAGGTTATCCTGTCCGATTGTAATAGAAAAGCGGGACCAGGCGTTCAAAACGAATCTGCCATCCATGGATGTCTCTGAAGCCAACCTGGGGGCCGGGAATTTATAACTTGCTTGGAGACCTATCTTGCGTCACGGTATGTTCCATGCTTCACGAGAACCTCGCGAAGGCACCTCCCTAGCATTATACTACTACAAACTTTGCCATAGATGGGCTAAAACTTGATAACATATTCGCAGATACCATCGTGAGAAGGCCGCTCGGCGACAAAGGCAGACACTCTACACCCTTGGTAGATGAGGTTATGTGTTCTTTGGTCAATGATACTTGCCCGATTCATGGATCGCTGGCCAATACGGTAGAGCAACAATGACCAGGAAAACGAGTCTATGGCTCTTTGATGAGATGCCGAAAATAGTCTCTCACGAAATACGCCGACCTCTTCGCCCACCTGGGCCTTTTTGGATCATCAAAGTCCACCCAGGTCACCCCAAAGCGATCAGCGTTCCCGGCTGCCCACTCCCAGTTGTCGGTGAAGGTCCAAGCGAAGTAGCTTTTGATCACTGCACCCTCCTGGGTGGCCGTCGCTATCTCGGTGAGGTAGCCCCGAAAGAAGTCGATTCGGAACGTATCTTCCAGGATATCATCCGGGCCACGTGGTCGCCAGTCATTCTCACCTTGGGCTGTGGTGCCGTTTTCCGTAATGTAGATTGGCGTTTGATAGCGATTCCAGATCCAGCGCAGAGTCTTTCCCCAGCCCCAAGGAGTGGTCCGTAACCAGTATGTGTCACTCTTGGGGCCGCGACTAACACCTTTGGAGTTCTCGTCAAGCTTGTCAATGTTCCCCACGTGGTCGGTAAGCTCTGGCGGCCCGTCCCTGTGGCGTACGTAAAAGGCCGAGTACGAGTTCATGCCATAGTTTTCGGAGCTACCCAACAAAAGCTTACTCTCCTCCGCCGTGAACCTCGGGAGACGATCGCCCAGTTGGGCACGCATGGAGGCCGGATAGTCTCCCGTCAGATACAAGGGATCGCCGAACCAACCAATCTCGAATTCGCGGGCACGTTCGGCAGCTTCGACGTCCTTGGGATCGTCTTCGTCCCATGGCTCCGACCAGTTGCCGTGGAGCGTAATCATGATGCTTCCCCGCTGTATAGGCTGAAACTCTGTCTTGTACATGTGACAGACATACGCGTGCGACACGAGCTCGGTGTGTCCCACGATGAAAGGTTCCGTGCTCGAGTCCCCTTCTTTGTTGCGGTCCCGGAAACTGGATCGTCCTGGAGCGTGGACGCCAGCAGCGTAGCCGGCCAGACTGAATACGCCAGGCTCATTGTAAGTGATCCAGTTTTTGACGCGGTCCCCGAAGCGCTCGAAGCAGACGCGGGCGTAGTGGACAAAATCAGGGGTATACCTCTCCTTATCCAACATACCGCCATAGCGGTCCTCCAGCACCTGTGGGATATCCCAGTGGAACAAAGTGACGAATGGAGTGATCCCAACCGCGAGAAGCTCATCGATGAGACGGTTGTAGTAGGCGATTCCGGGTTCGTTGATGGGATCGTCTTGGCCGCCCGAGGGGATGATTCGACTCCAAGCCAGCGAGAAGCGGTAGGCCGTTACGCCGTATTCCTTCATTCGCGCCACGTCCTCTTTGTATAAATCGTAAGATCGCACAGCATCGTCGCCAGTACTGCCATCGGCTACCTTGCCGGGCGTGTGTGCGAACGTGTCCCAGATCGAAACGCCCTTTCCATCACGGTCCCACGCGCCTTCGACCTGAGCAGCGGCGGTTGCGTAGCCGAAGTGAAAGTCCGGAGGGAGACTCCCTCTGAGGTCAACGTCAAACTTCCACGGTAGGGACATTATCGAAGAATTATGGGCTGAGATAAGGTCGTCGAGAGTTCGAGAAGGAAGACTGCGAAGAGCTTTTTAGCAGCCCATCACCGCCAGGGCAAAGGGGCAAAGCCTCTTGTTAACTCTTTGGGACAACTACATTGTCTGCGACGATTCAATGAATACCTCTCCCGTTGCATAGTATCTGCTGTAGCACCCCGCGTTCACGATGCGGGGATTTCAAGTGTTAAGAGTTGATTCGTGGAAGAAGTTAAGAATAATCGGAAGCAAGGCCCGACTGAAGCGGTCATATTCATCAGTTCCCGTCCAACTCCGCCCGTGCCGCCGGTCAGAGACACCCGTACGTAGATCCCTTGATCCCCTACAAACACCAAGCCGATACGTTGCATAAGACGCGGTGATTGCGGCAAACTACGGAAGACCAAAGCTACACTTGTTTCAAAATGAAAATCGACCACGAAAACATCCCTACAACCACCCTAAGGGTCTCTTAGTAATAGGCCCTGTAGCAGCCACAGCGAGGCCCCTGTAGCAGCCACAGCGAGGCCCCTATAGCAGCCACAGTGAGGCCCCTATAGCAGCTATAATAAGGCCCCTATATCAGCCACAGCGAAGCCACTATAGCAGCCATAGCAAGGCCACTATAGCAGCTATA